>JAHRHJ020003560.1:0-145863 GCA_019776745.2 Taxus chinensis
TTCCTCTCTCTCTCACACACTTAGGGCTTTAGATTTTATTAGATTATTTCTTATGTTAAATTATATCTAGCAGGTGTATATCATAATTTACAATCAGTTACTCTGTAATTAGGGTTTTATAAAAAGTATATTTTTCTTAAATCAATTGGTGAACCTGCATTCAAACACTTTTGGATCCTCACTTCATCCTAACTTCCCTATCCTATGATCCTCTCACCATGGATGTTTCCATCCATTCTTTCTTACACCATAATCCTAGTGGTAAGGATAAAATCTACTCTCTCCTAGTTAATAATTACATTCCTTTTAATACTCTTATAGACCATGTATATCAGTTTTTTATAGATTCATTTTCTAAAAAAAATACTTTCCCATCTCATGTAACTACCTATATTTCTATTTATGAAAATGATACCCCTCTTTATGTTCATGCTCACATCTATAACATAGGCATTAGGAAAGTACTAGTTGATAATGGATCTAATTTCAATTCTTGTACTCTCACATTTATTCAACAACCTAGCCTTTCTTAAGCTCATGTCAGTCAAACATCCATTTCTATCTATTGCTATGATCCTTTTACATACCCATGCATGGGAACTATCACCTTACCTTTCATAGTAGGGACTAAAACCATTCCTTTGGTATTTTGTATTATCGATGGAAAATTCTAGTTCAAATTCTTACTTGGTAGGACATGGATTCTCGCTATACAGGAAATACCTTCTAAAGTTCATCGATATGTTAAATTCCTACATGATGGTTATGCATATACTATTGTTACTGATCATGAGCCATTAAAATATTTCCACCTTAACCCACTCACTACACTCTATAATCAACTTTTATACCATGATGTTAGTCATCCCTATACTTCTCCTACATATCTCACTAATGATTATCAACTCATGGAACCTCCTGCCCCTAACACCAACATGCTTCTTCTCCAAGTATCTATTTGTGCATAAGACATCATGGCATTCGCTTCATCTATCATATAACCCTTTGTGTTGAAATATCCTCCTTTGATAGGAAATATGTTTCATACATAGCTCCTATTGGCCTCATATTCCATTCGATCCCACTTTCTCTGAGACTATTGGAGCATATAATGGATTATCCTAGCTTGAATTCACACTTGATGACCTCCACACATCACCTAATTCTCCTCATGTGTATCAAGTATGTGTATTTTTTAGTGCTACTTATTTCCTATGAGTCTACCATTTATCATTATTCCTTGCACTTACTCCTCGTTCATCTCCGCTTACACTTGGGAAGACTTTTCTTAACTACATTGGTGGCACTTTGGTTGTATTTCTATTTGCAATGATTCATTTCTTGGTTATGCTCAAAATATGAAATTTTGGTATGCACACAAATGTCCGCAATCACATTTCACTGATGAAGAATATGTTATGGGAATTTATAATTTACGTCACAATGGATCTTTATATGATTAACCCCACACTATTTCTTATCAAGTTTCATACCCAAATACAATAGGCTATGATCCTGACAATGGTGATCTTCTAGATGATGTTACTTGATTCTTATACACATCATACACTTGGGGGACATATTTTTTATTCCCCCTTTCCTAACATCATCAAGCATCTATCCCTTCTACTCATATGCTATTTGCTTCATGATCCATATTTCTAATAAATCTTACACAACTTGATATAAATATTGTATCATCACTACCCTATGATGAACTCTTGTGATAAGGTTCACATTTGACTGTTAAATGCATAACATATCCATGAACCTCACACACTGCAGGCTTCATACTCTGTGCTTCATGATACATCTTTCTATCATTCCATTCTCACACAACATTATACCCTATTATGCACTCTAGTTCTATGGTTCATACTCAACGTTTGAGGGTCTAAATCTGAAATGAACCTCATAACAACTCACTCACATTCATTGTGCTCTACGCTTCATGCTCTATTCTATCTAATGCACATTTTAAAACCATTTTTAGATGACACATTTTGTTATATGGTTCATTATTGAATTTTGTGTGTAACATTCCCATTTTAAGACTTTAGAAACAAGGGAAATTTTTTTACATAATTTACACTGTTGTAAAGAAAGCATTATTTACAACAAACATCACATGCCAATAAATCTCACACAGATAACCATATGCATTTGTAAATGACTCGGTGATCCACTGATCTATTCATTTCATAACTCGGTAATTTACCCATCTATTTATTTCATAAATCTAAGTATTGAATACTTATCGTATATTTTTTTTCCTACCCTAAACCAAGTACTGAGTGATCTATTAAAATAACATATCTAAATATTTGTTACCAATATTCATCTCATACCACGTTGCTTTAAAATTGGTGACATAAGACAATGCAACTAGCATCTTGCAATACTTTGGCCAAAGATTTACAACATACTATGTATGTCACTATTCCTAGATGACATACTCATCATTTTGGAATACATCATTCACCTCACTCCTCTATTATCATGAATGGTATTTACTCACTATTTTCAGTCCACTTGCCCAAATTTTAACCCTATACCTAGTTGGAAACATAAATCATTATAGGAATACACTCATAATGACTTAGGGTATATGGGCATAGTCAGTTGACCTAAGTAAACTGGGTGTGCTAAGGTACCTTAAGGCATTGAGAGATACTACCTATCCTAAACATTCCACTAACTTGACCTAGAGAGAAACTAAGTTCAAGTCCTTATTGTGTGTAGATCTAGATGATCAATGCAGAAGGGTGTTGCCACATGTCAACTGTAATGTTGTATCCTAGAGAAGACCCTAGTCTTCTCAAAAGGTACATCCTTGCAGTTGGTGTGTGCCAACATCCTACAAAAATGCTTCATTATGATGTAAATACCCCAAGGAGGTTATTAATGTTTAATTAATTTGGATAATAAAATAGATTACAACATCTATGCTAACCCTAATCCAACACTCCTTAAGTCCTTGTTCTATAATTGAATCAATTAAGCATTAAATAACTTCCTTTAACTGATGATTGCTTTTAATGTTTGTTTATTTAGATTAACAATAGTTAACCAAAATAGGACAACAATATCACAAGTTTCATTAAATATAACTTAATCATTCAGAGAAGGTGTAGTAAAGAAATAGGTTGAACTAGTGGTAGACTTTATAAGAAATGAAGTACGATTAATAATCATATCACCATTCTTTGGGTTACATTTCATTTAGAGAGGAAGAACCTTCCTTTACTTGATTAAGTGTTAGGGTTTTTCAAACCCTTCTTATCTTTCAGAAGCTCTATAGGTTTATCGCATATTCATTACACATTCCACTACTATATTCCAATTGTTTAGATAAGATTGTTAACTTATGCAACTTACCAAGTTGCATCTTATTAAGTGATATTAAACTAATTCCCCTTTTTATCTAACTTATCAAGTTTATCTGAGTTAAGAATATAACAGATATGAATAATATAGTAAAGATAGGGATTCCATTTTCTTCATAAATACAAGATAGTTTACACAACCAATACAAGTAAATCTCCAACATTCAATTCCTCATTAAAAACTTATTCAATTACAAGACTAGGTATTTCAGGCATGTTGTATAACAAACAACCTCCATTCCAAAAAGAATAAAAATTTTCTTTTTCAATACAATTCAAGAATGAATCGATTCTCTTTACATAAGGTTCAAAATTAAATAACCCAATACAACATGAAAGTTCTTGTCCTCTTTAATCACTTACAATATCGATCTGTAAAATTGCTAGCATGAGTCAGTTCAATGAACTGAGCATGATAAGAACCAAGCATTAAAGTAAAGTGCATTCCACTAATTACTTCATTAAACAACTTTTCTTACACGAAATAATTGATAACATCATGCAAATAATCATAAGTAATTACATCTAGAAGGAAGTACAATTAAGAAATCTAAATTTACTTTTAAGAAAGGAACATTTTATAATCTACAACATCATAATTATACCACAAGACTTAATTGATCCTATCGATCACTATAAACAATCAACAAGTCTTTTCATTAATTTATTTCATAAATTCATAAGAATAGAAGGACACATTTAACTTTTCCCAATCTGCAAGGAGTTAGTTACAACATAACTAATATTAGTAAGTTTCATCCCTCCATATAGACAAAGAAGAGAATCGAATAATGAGAAGTTCAATCAATAAACTTATCAGTCAATAGAAAAAGGATCTCAAACCAACAAGGACCCCAAACCATATTTCATTTCATTTATACTATGAAATAAAATCTATCATCTAATACAAAATTAGAAATTCTTAAGCTATGTTCCAAAACAGAAATCAACACTGAATGCACAGTTAAAGCCCGCATACTTCCAATTTCCATACAAACCTTCCCATGAAGACCTATACTCATTCACCTAGCTCAAATCCAATATCAAATCTTAGAATAATGACACAGTACATCCCAAACTATAGAATTCCCCAAAGAGAGTATAATTATTTATCTTCAATACATGGTGGTTCAACAATGATATAATAGTGTAGTAAAAGTCCTCCAATCGAAAAAGATTGAAAAGTCACAACAACTCTCAACTTGAAGACTGAATTCCCATTATAAACAATAACAAAAAACTGCAAATGAGAAGGTAGTTTGAAATCCCAAGCAAGAGCCACATTACCAACATCGAGATAAGTGATACTGTAACTTTTCAAACCACATACAGAATAATAGGTTGAAAATTTAGTATTCTACAAAAACCCATGACTCAGATGGAAGTAAGAATTAAATAATTCAATAAGACAAGTTTTGTCCTACCTTCTTCCAACTCAACTAAACAAAATATCGAATCACAAACCTCTCTAGTTTCCTTTTAAAATCAAATGGCAGGTAGGGATAGTTCAACATAAAGGGTTAAAAATGAAATAAATAGTATAATTCCAAAAAAAAACCTATTTCATCTATACGATTGTCCCAAATCAAGCCATTATCCTAATTTGTTTATACCCAAAATTGTAAGGTACTGTACTGCGGAACGGTGTAATAAGTGCCCCAATGATGATACAGGTCTCTTCGCAAGGTGTTCGGGATCCAGAAAAGCCTTACGGATATGCGTTAACATCCCGCTTAGCCCCTGCGTGCTTTGTTTTCCCTATTTTTCCTCTTTTCTTGGCCTTTTGGTCTTCAGTGACGAAACCGCCGCCCTGCCTGGGCGGCGGTCTCGTGACCGCCTCCCTGAACAGGGCGGCGGTCCTGTAACCGCCGCCCTGAGCAGGGCGGCGGTCCCGTGCGCGTTTTCCAGAACGTGCTTTTGACGGAACGCACGCAAAGATCAACGACTCACCAGCTTTTCTTGCCGACTTAAGCTTGCATTAATGTTTTTGGTCCCCTGGAATAGTGTTTTTCTTTTGTTTAATGTTTAGGAGTTCAGTTTGGATTTGATCTTTGCATGTTTGGATTCCTATAAATGCATGGTTTGTGCACATGCAAATGGCCCCTGATTTTAGTTCTGAATTTTGCTCCAAAGTTTGTTTTAAATTTCTTGTTGCAGTAGATTTAGTTTTCCTTTGCTTAGGTTTCTAGTTTTCCATTGAGTGCCTTGGTTAGTTTTGTATTGCAGCTGGTAAGCCACATATCCAACTTGTGCAAGTGCAAACATCATTTGGGCCACCATTTTCAATCCAATCTTCATGTTTTCAGTACCATGGTCGTTTTAGTTTGCTTAGGATTGGTAGAACAGTTTATTGCAGGTTTGTTTTAGCTTTATGTTACTGTTGGTAAGCCACAGACCCAACTTGTGCAGACAGCATTATTGTTTTGGAGTAGAACGGTCTAGGTAGCCATTAAAGTTGCAGGTTTTGCTCTTCATACAGGCTAGTCTCAGGTTCTGGACGCTCTTTGTTGCATGATTCGCAGTAGACCCCGCTAGGAATTGCATAGGCCAAGCTCTGTACTCTTGTGCTATCCCTCTCCTATCCGCATTCTATTCTGTCTGCATTTGAAGGCTGTCCATTGATCCAAATACTTATTCCTGTTGATGCAAGCATTTCACGCTTTTCTGGATTCACGTGAGCACAAAGAACGTGGAGATCATACTGAGGGGACAAGAACATACACACCGTCGGATTCGCCACTGTTCTGCGAAATCCAGGTTCCATCTTTCAAAGTTATAGTTAGAACTTATCAAATAAAGTAGTTAATCGCTTTATTTCAGTCATTTCCATTCTCGATATTGCCAGGGAGGTTGTGGGGATTGATAGTTTCTGAGAAACTATGATTCATTCCTCACTTCTGAGGTAGGATCGAGAATCTTGCAGATAGATTAGTTATTTCCTTGTTTAGAATAGATATACGAAATTGCACAGACAAATAGCTACACTCGGCTATTTTGTTTGTTTTACGTTGTTAGTTTAGTTGTCAATTCTAAATATTTTAAATAGCTGCTTTCTTATAAATTGCCAGAAAATACAAAAAGAAATTATATATGTTAGAAGTACACTTAGTTTTTACTTTATCATAGTTTGTTTCATTATTGCTTTTGTATGACAATTACGGGACCCAGGGAGCCCAGGGAATACATTTTCGAGCCAATTGTGCCCCAGCCCAATACCGTAGTGGCAATAACTGATATTGACCAAAACCTTAGGATACAAGTCTTCCAAACAACAACAGACTTCCAACAGATCAGGTCACAGTTGAGAGGGTTAAATATCGAAGACGACCAAGCACATCTGTTTTGGTCAAATCAGCCAAACTACAGGTTATCCTAGAAAACATCCGCATGACTGTAGAAGGATTTGAAAAAGAACAAATATTCGGGTGCGATCCTTTAGTTCCACAGCCAGACGCTGGAGACACCCTAGTAGATATAGATACCAGCTTAAGAATCCAAGTCGCTAGAACACCTGTGAGGTATTCTGAGAAAATCGCACAATTGCTGATTCTAAACGTAGAAGCTGAAAAGGCTTACGACTACTGGATACTAGGGATCAGAACTTGATCTCCCGTATGACCATAACGGGACCGCAACAACCAAGAGTCTATGGTTGTGATCCCCAGATCCCACAGCCCAACGAATCCACAAGTCAGTTAGATATAGACACTGGCCTACGCACATTAGTATTTCAGTCCACCCCACTTCCACCTATCATCGTCGAACAACTGTCCTTACTAGATATAGCGGCTAACGAAGCTAGGGAATTCTGGACTAGGCCAGAAAATCGTCCATAGAGTCGACTATTTTCATTGTCCGCCATATGACCTTATCAGGAGATATATACGAAACAATCCCAGGTCACTTCCCACGTATTCCGCAGCCCATAGATCGAATCACGCCAGAGCTCGATATTGATTGGAGCCTTCGAGCAGTCATCCTCGCTGATCGATCTATCACACCAGTCCAAGTAAGAAGGGCCTTCTTTGCCTTAGATTCGCAAATACCATTAGTGCGTGTCGAAGACATTAGATTGCCTAACTAGCTTGTCAGCATATTCTACCCCCACCGGCTGTCTCGGCACGACCTCGGGAGGTCGGGTACGCAGAAGAGTTACTTGTCGATTCTCACGCTCGCCTGTCACTTTTCCGACGTACAAAATTGGTGAACCCGACGTGAAACAAGCAATTCTTTCACCTTCTCTTTGAGAAGTTTTATCTTCTCCAAATCACCTTCGCTCCTTCCCATTATTCTGCGGGTATTCATATACCCCCCGAATATGTCGGGATTCGATGCATACGGCAGACCCCTCTTGGGTCTTGAGGCATACTACGCCCAACAGAATAGGCAATCATCACCCTCACTCTCAATGTGGGGCGACAACTATTCAACTAACCAATTGTCAACACAAACACCAAGGACTAGATATAACTCGTCCTTTCAAACAGAGGGGTTGGAGCAAATTGCTCAAACACAAACAGAGCCTTCAGGCTCAAACAATATGACATTGACTGGAGAATCTGCTTCATCTCCTCAGGTGTTACTCAGACCACATATTAGTAGACAATCGGATCCATACCTGGTCTTGGATGATGGACAATCAATACCTTATCCTAGGAGTGAACAACGCTCCCGGGGTATGTACCCACCTATAGGAGGTTTACAAGTACAACCTGAGACCCATTTTCAAGAAAATACCTCTACAGGAAATATTCTTGGAGAAACTTGGCAAGATAGCAATCAATTCATGACAGGCTATCACATGCCTATACAACACCGGGATATACAACAAACGCCACCAAGGCACGATATCATGGCTTCACCAAACGAAGTCATTTCAAATCTAATGGAAAAGGTTAGAGGATTAGAACTTGCCCAAGCAAGTCAAAATTCAAGAATCATACAAACAGGGAATTCCAATCCTCCGCACCATCCTAGCCAAGTAGATCTCCTCACAGGAGTAGGTACACTGGGTATGACTCCTCAATATTCACAACAAGTACCAACTAGACCCACTATCGCCAGTACTGTTCCTCTAGGTCCAGTGCAAAGCAATCCATTCCTGGATAGTACCCCTTCGTACTTAAACATGTACTCCAAATCACCACAAGGGGATTTGTACTCATCCCCCGGCATGTTTACTCAAATACAAGGATTGCCTTATGCCCCTGCTAACGCGTACGTTACGCCATATCAACAACCCGTTCCGCCACCACCTCCTCAACAGGCACCATCAATGGTTGAGACGTATGCAATAGGGACTTATTCAGAATATTTAAAAGAGCCCTTAGATTTCGCCATACGAAGCGTTATGCTTCCAAGGCCTCTTCCCGATTTGCCTAAATACAAAGGAGAAGGAGATCCGAATGCGCATATCAAAGCTTATGCTACAGCCATTCGTGAATTACTCCCATGGGATGGGGTTGTTGCTAAAATATTCCCTAAGACATTGGAGGGCATTGCTCTTGATTGGTATTACAGAATACCCGAGGCTTCCATACATTCATTCAAACAACTCGTGTCTGAGTTCATCAAAGCCTTCGACATGAACAAACTACTAAGGACAGGAATCAGGGAGTTCTTGCACATCAAGCAAGAACATAACGAATCTGTCGCCCATTTCATCCAAAGGTGGCGCACAGTCCTTTATTCCTCGGCAAGCGCTCCAAACATGGATCAGATGGAACTATGCGATTTATTCCTTCATTCTCTTAGCAGAGAGGTGAAGGAAGAAGTCCAGAAGTTCCCACTAAGGACTTATGACGAAGTACTTGAGAGCGCTCTGCGAATTGATCAAGCAGCGATAGATAGTGGCCGTAAGACGTATGGAACAAACGGGAGGTTAATCACCTCTACTCAAAATATTACAACCACCACAAACGTCAATCAAGGACCCAAAATCCTCAACAAAAATCGTGGGGTAACAACGGATGGGGTAACTGACCAGCCCAAGAGGGTAAATGTCATTAATACTCCGTCGCAAACAAACAACCAAAGAAACAACAATTTTACCCCGACGATCAATACGGTGGATTTTAATAATCCACAACAACAACGGCGAAATCCCATGCAAGGACCAAGCCAAAACTCATTTGGTTACCAAAACCAAAGTCAAAACCAAAAACAACAATTCCAAAACTTTGGTCCTAATAGGCAACAGTTTGACCGGAATTTTAGGCCACAATACACACCAAACCAACAAAACGGGAATTATAATCCCAATTCTTATTGTGGTTTCCATAAAATTCAAGGGCATGACACTAGAACGTGTCGTGATTACAACAAATTCATGCAACGCTTGCCAAATGAACAAAAACAATTTTTTATGGATATGTTCTTAGCAGATCCTACGTCGCCAACGGCAAATACCTTCGCAGGGGCAGTTTCCCCTCAGAATGCCCCTCTCAAGATCTTTAATGATCCACTCCCAAATCATGATAGCGATAGGTTAAAACCAACTGGAACAAACAAAGGTGTAATAACAGGAAATAACGATCACGAGGCCTCAACCTCGCTAAATCCGTTGGTCGCGCCACAACTAGGAAGTCAACCACGACCTAAGGTAGTTGGATTAGTAGAGTTAGATTCCGATTTACCCGTTGAAGCAATTACAAGGACACGAGAATATTTCTCTCAATCAAGTCCTAGCCATCTGCCGGAAGCAGATAATGTCCAACAAACCATAGCAAAACCTATGGGTGCTTACGATCTAATTAATGATCTAACAAAAACCTTCTCGCATATTTCATTCCTTGATTTACTAAAGAATTCCCCTGCTCATAGGGCTGCTCTTTTAGAGGCGTTAGGTTTGGGTCATTTAATTAGCATCACTCCACCACCAGAAGCACAAGTAAATCATATAGATTTTGATGTTTATCCTCCGGGACAAGCAGAGAGGGATGTCGAATTCATATTCGAAATAAGTAAAATGCCTACAGATGCTGAGATCGCACGCCGAGGCGATCCAGCCCTACACTTGCAAGTACAAGTTTATAATAACTATGTAAAACGGGCAATGGTTGATGACGGGGCTGCAGTTAACATAGTCCCTTTCTCTTTTCTCCAAAAATTGGGATATGGAGAAACAAACTGTTCTACTACACGAAATACCTTGAGAGGCTACGATAGCCTTAAAGCCACATCGATAGGAACTATAATATTACCGGTCACCTTAGGACCTAAAACAATCCTAACTGAGTTTTATATTATAGATCGGGAAACCAATTATAATATGATCCTCGGCCGACCATGGATTCACCGCATGAAAGCAATCCCTTCCACGCTATTTCAAGAAGTAAGATTCCTGCATCTAGGAAAGGGTATTTGTAGCCAAAGGCGATCCAAAGCCATTTGACGTACACCTAGCTGATTTAAAGAAGAGACCAGGTGTACACTCAGAATTCGAACTGCCAACAAACCAACTTAACAAACCCTCCGACTCAAAGCCAGAGGAAAAGTTGATACCTACGACGGATCTTGAAACTACCAACATAGTCCAAACAATTCCAAAAGGTAAAACTAAAGAGACAGTATCATTAGAGACTACTGCGAAGATCGTTGAATTAATAGAACAAGATTCACCAATATTCTTACCATTCGATTCAGTAGGCATAGGATTTTCCTTAGGTGTTGGTTCCTTGCCAGCAGAAGATCTCTGTATGGTAGAGGTAGAGTGTGCAAACACAGCAGATACACCTACATCCATACTCCCAGCTAAGTATTGGACTCTCCATTTCGATGGAGCTAAATGCCGTTATGGAGCGGGGGCAGGTATAATTCTTACCTCGCCCGAAGAGAAGGTCCTCCCATTCTCTTTTAAATTAAACTTTGAATGTACAAACAACGGCGCTGAATACGAAGCCCTCCTCCTTGGCCTTACCTTAGCCAAAAGAATTGGTATTGATAATATCAGAGTTTTAGGAGACTCGCAATTAGTTGCAAACCAAGTTTCAGAGGTATATGAAACTAAAGCCGAACATTTGCAACTTTACAAAAACGCTGTATTAGATTTAAGCAAAGCGTTCAACTTCATATCCATTGAAGCAATTCCACGAGAGAAGAATCTTCTCGCCGATTCGATAGCAACTTCGGCATCACGCTTCACTCCAAGCAATGAGCTAGAAGATACTCATTTTACGGTATCCATTCGTAACGAACCATTAATAAAAACGATGATGGATCCTCTTTCAAACGGAAGTGAATCTACCATCCTAGACCATGTTGGAAATGATGCGGCTACTTTGGATTACTTAAATGCCCTTGCAGCATTACATCTCTCCTATCACACGCTGGATTTATCCCTGATCCCGCATTCATCTTCCTACTTCGGAAATCCCGTAACGAATCTTCCCTCGCAAAAGGAACCTAATATATACATGGTGGAAAACGGGGATGATATAGATCTACCTCCGGCACCACCAGAGTTCGAAGAGGGTAATGCCTCTTTAATTGAAGAAACAATCGATGTCAACATCGGAACGGAAGATGAACCAAGAGTTTTAAAGCTAGGTTCTTCATTAACCCCAGAGGAAGTAGAGATACATACTCAGGTTCTCAGAGAACATCAGAAGGCATTTGCATTTAATTACAAAGAGATGACCGGAGTCGCACCCCACATTGCGGTGCACAACCTTGTCACTAGATCAGATGCAAAGCCTATTAAACAGAAATCAAGACCCATGAAACCCAAAGTAGCTCTCATGGTAAAAGAGGAGGTGATGAAACTCCTTCAAGTAGGATTCATCAAGCCAGTTGACTACTCCCAATGGGTATCCAACATCGTTCCCGTTCTCAAGAAGAATGGAAAGATACGCATCTGCATAGATTTTCGAGATATCAACAAAGCTTGCCCTAAGGACGACTTCCCATTACCATCCATAGACGTTATTGTTGATGCAACAGCAGGTTTTGAACTCTTGTCTCTCATGGATGGATTCTCGGGATACAATCAAATCAAAATATCCGAGCAAGATCAAGCTAAAACCACGTTTATAACTCCTTGGGGAACCTATTGCTACGCTGTTATGCCATTCGGTCTCAAGAACGCTGGTGCTACGTACCAGCGGGCCATGACATACATATTTCATGATTTAATCCATAAAATTGTGGAATCCTATGTAGATGACTTGTTGGCTAAGGCCAAGAAGCGTTGTGACCATCCTGAAGTGCTCCGCATCATCCTTTCACGCCTAATAGAATACGGGGTTACCCTAAACCCAGAGAAATGCGTCTTCGGTGTAACGGCAGGAAAGCTCCTAGGTTACATCATTTCGTCACGAGGGATTGATGTTGATCCAGCCAAAATTCGGGCTGTCCTCGAAATGGTCCCACCCTCGAGTGAATCTGGAATCAGATCATTTCTCGGGAAGTTGGGTGCAATCCGGAGATTTATCCCAGATCTAAGCTTCGCCGTTCATCCAATCAACAATTTACTCAAGAAGGACTATAGCATTAATTGGACTGAAGATTGCAATGAAGCTTTTGATGCTGTCAAGCGTTTCTTGTTATCACCGCCTACGCTAATGCCACCAAAGCTAGATCGCCCTTTAATTTTGTACTCACGGGCTACCGATGTTTCGTTAGCTTGTATGCTAGCCCAAGAAGACGATGACAAGAGAGAGCGTGCAATTTATTTCATTAGCCGAACATTGCTCGACTACGAAACGCGCTATACACAAGCGGAACGAGAATGTCTTGCCATAGTCTTTGCTACTAAACGCCTAAGACACTACATGCTAAATCAAGAGACAAGGGTCATAGTAAAGACGGACCATTTACGGACTTTTCTCACACAAGGGTCCTTGTCCAAAAAAGCTGGACGTTTTATAACCTTAATGGGAGAGTTCGAATTAACTTTTGTAAACCAGAAGTCAGTTAAAGGACAAATCATTGCAGATTGGTTAGCTGATAACCCGCTAGACGGAGGCGATTTAGTAGACTTAGACTTTCCAGATGAATGTGTTTACTACGTCGAAACCCGACCTGCTATATCTGAGTGCCCTTGGTACGCTGATATTATTAGTTATATCATGGACCATAAGTACCCAGAAGGAGCTACACCTCAACAAAGAAGACGGTTACGTATTGTCGTAACTAAATACGTCATTATAGAGCAAGTCCTCTATCGGAAAGCATTCGATGGGATGCTCTTAAGGTGTGTCGACACAGAAGAGTCCAAGAAGATTCTCCATGAATCCCATAGCGGTATATGTGGAGGCCACTTCGGTGGCCATGCCACCGCTCGAAAAATACATCGAATGGGCTATTTTTGGCCCACTCTAGAACATGACACAATAGAGTTTGTACGCAGGTGTCATAAATGTCAGGAGTTCTCTCATGAGATCCACATGCCGGCACAAGCTTTGCAACCAATCGTTACCCCATGGCCCTTTTCTACATGGGGCCTAGATTTGATAGGGAAATTCTCTCCCTCGTCCACAGACGGCCACAATTTTATAATCACGGCCACTGAATATTTCACTAAATGGGTAGAGGCCATGCCTCTTACAACTGTACCTGGTTCTGTAATCGCTAAGTTCATTTTGAACCAAATCATTTGCAGGTACGGTATCCCGCAAATCATTATCTCAGATAATGGAACTTCTTTTAAAAATGAAGAGGTTCGTGAATTATGCAACAAATTTAAAATCAGCCATCATACGGCCTCCTTGTACTATCCCCAAGCCAATGGGCAGGCTGAAGCAACAAATAAAACACTGAAAGCCATTCTCCTTAAAACAGTGAAAGAAAACAAGCGGGATTGGCATTTAAAGTTATATCCGGCCTTGTGGGCCCATCGAACTTCAATAAGAACTCCGACAGGAGCAACTCCTTTCTCACTGGTATTTGGGTCAGAAGCAGTTCTCCCACTCGAAGTTGAAATCCCCAGTCTCCGCATTTCGCTACAAGGGATTCTGGATGAGGATGCTTACAGAGAAGCGCGTCTTTCTCAATTAGAAAGCCTCGATGAAACTAGGTTAAATGCTGAACAACGACATAGAGTCTATGCCGACCGGATGTGCCGGCAGTACAACAAGAAGGTCTATGAACGTGACATATACGAAGGTGACCTAGTTCTAAGGTTAGACAGCCGGATCGACAAGAAGACTGGCGAAGGAAGGAAATTCCGGCCCAAATGGTTGGGCCCATACCGAGTCACAAAAGACTACGGAAATGGTGCATACCTCTTATGTACGCTAGAAGGTGAGGAGTTTGGCGAAACAGTCAATTCTCTCCACCTCAAGCGTTTCTACGCGTAAGCAGCTAACGCTGCCTATATAACTATCTACATTGCATTTTCATACAAATTAGGATCATTTTGTCCACTTGTTCTTACACAAATTGTGATCAAGGAATCTATTCTCAAAAGCAATTTATTTCAAACTCGTGATGTTTCTGGCATAAAGTTCTTTAATCATATCTCTCCATCTTTAACATTATCAAATCACTTCAGAATCTTTTATCAAACAATTTCAGACATGACGAAGTCCTAATGGTAACCATACCAAGATCTGCAAGTTTGTTCTCGCTTTGATTTCTTCTTAGGATAGGTGTCTTGCCTATGGTCTGTTCTAGAAGCTTCATGGTGTCACATCTATCCCATATACGCATCTCTTTGGAAATAAGCATATACTGACAGTTTACTCAGATAGACAAGTCAAGAAGTGATTGAAACAGAAAATTTTATTTTACACATTTCCTTGCCCCACCAACCTTCGGTGATGAGCTTGCGTCTCTTACTAGTGACGTAGGGTTGGGAAAGGATGGAAATGCCCTTACTCGCCTATGCCTTGCCCACGGTGATAAACCCATGCTTCTTACAGGTAGCATGGGGCAAAGTGTAGGGGGTCCTTTAAACAAAGTGAATGTTAAAAAGTCATAAAACAATCAATTCAAACTTTGAGTCAATAAATGAATGAATCAGATGTTCAAAATTCCAAGAGAGTTAAAAATCCTAAAAAACCCAGATTTTGTCTACTATGTGGCCATCTACGGGTCTAAGTCTGGATAAACCGCAAAGCAAGTCGCACCCAAAACTATGAAGTCATTCAGGTAGAGTAAGCTTGTAGTTCTTAACTTGGTTCCACCAAAGCTTCGCCTGTCTTTTATCACTATCATTTCACCATATTTCATAACTTGCGCCCTTCTTGGCTCTTGGTGATGAGCCCTCGCATCTTACTAGTTGCGTGGAGTTAGGAGTGGGGCAAGTTAATCTGTTCATCATACTGGTTATTTTCATCACTTTGCCAAAACAAATCATGAGATATCCAAAATTGCTCACAGAAGCTAAGATTTAAGATCACAATATATCTACAATATCATGTATCAGCATCATGAAACACAAAAAGAAAACAAACATTTGCACCATCTGTTTTCCATTGCATACATTCTAGAAAGCATATAAAACATACATCGTAGTATACACAAAACAGTTGGAAATAAAGAAAGTAGAATACAAATGACAAGTTTTGATCCAAAACCGACGCATATATATAAATAAATCAAGTTTATATACAATGCCATCATGCGCTAGGCATGGTCAAAACGCTCAAAGAGCCCGTAATACACAAAAGAATGTAACTACAGATACAGAAAGCCAAGTGGCCTCTCAACCCCTGCGCGATCCCGCTGAAGGTGCGCGCCCTCGCCTAGGACTCCGGCTGCGCTGGCGCTCTGAATGGACGGAGGGCTCAGGGTCCCTAGGGGCAGTCGTGGTCTCGCCATGAGAGCGGCTCCTCATAAGACGCTCGGCTGTCCTATAGCCTGCCAACTCTGTACGGAGAGTTGACACCATCTTGGCCACATGCCAAACGGGAGCGAAGACGTCAGTGTGCCTGCCGGCTGCTGAGGGCTCTCCGGCATCCACGGATAACTCCGTACGGGTCTTATCCATAGGGATCATCAAAGAATCGACGCAAACCCTACGGATTAGATCCCGCCACTCATCAACAGTCTCTGCAAAGCAAAGAAAGAAAAACAAATTAGAAACTAGGCAAAAGATTAAAGTATACACAATGCAAATATAAGGAGAGTTAACATTCGAAAACAAATCCTAAAACAAAACAAGCATTGAAAGGAGGAGAAGATAACTTACTCGGATCGCCAGGCCTCCAAGATGGGTCGCCAGGGCCAGCACCTGCTGCTGATGCCGCTGCCGACTGAGGAGCTACTCCTGTAGTTGGGGCAACATGGCGCCCCGCAACGGACTCATCGTCTCCACCATGACCTCGGGAGAGTGGCTCCTCAGAGGCCACGGTCTCTCTCTCTGCACTCTCCTCCTCTCTCTCTGCTCGCAAAATATCCTGAGTATCATGCCACTCAGGATCGCTCTCGTCCGTCTGCTCCTCTGACCCTCCCTCTGTGTGCTCCTCAGAATCGGAGTCAATATCTATAGGGTCGTCACTGCTATGAGCAGGACCTGCAGCAATCTGAAGTAATGGTGCCCGAGGCGCACCAGCTCTCCCTCTGGCCCGAACTATCCCTCTGGCTGCAATAGGAATGCCAGGGGTAATCACTGTCCAACCACGGCCTCTAGGCCCCCCTCTAGCCTCTCGGACTGATCTATAAACGGGTGCTACTGGAGGAAGCATAGCCGCGTAGGGGAGGCCAAACTGCTGAGGAACCCTGCTGAAGGGATGTACCTCTACCCGGCCCACACGATCAATAACCTGCCCTGTGATGGAGCAGGAGATCAATGTCGTAGTCTCCTCTCCCCATATACCGGCCATAAGCTGGTACGGTGTAGCCTCCATGTCTGCCGTGGTAAGGGTGGCTACTGGCTGGTGAGGTGCTCTGAGCACTGACATACCTGACCATCGGGCTGCCCTCACCGCCCCGGGATCTGCCACCGCCACGCCTCTGCCATACGGAATGAAACGCTCATACACCCAACTCATGACTAGAGTGGGGTGGCTCAAAGACTGTCCCTGCAATCGGACCACCCTGTATAAGTCATGGTAGGTGGTCCCCAAAATGTCTGCGCCCCAGGCGTATTTCCGGCCATGTCCCTCTATCTGTGCAATGATGGGGCCCCAGCAGTATAACAATGTATCCCCTCCCTTGTCCCCGATCAGTCTCGAGGCAAGGATCCCCATGATGGCCTGACGAAATACGGGGATGGGCAAAGAAGGAATGGATCTAACTCTCACTCCCTTCTTTGGCCCCGTGGAAATAGCTGCGTCCCCCATATAACCTGCCCACTGTGCAATCTGTGCTCTGGACCCAGCTGTCTCCAGTGTGAGTCTCCTCCCGATGATCGGGACCCCCAGGATGCGATAAACATCCTCCAAAGTAATGGTCCACTCACCACGGACCCCTGGCAGTCGGAAGGTGTTCCGATCCGCGTCCCAATATGAAAATAGGTCACAAAGAATCTGACTGGATGGAGCAACGTGGGGCACACGCGACAAACGTAATATACCGGCCCTCTGCAATGTGTCCTCCTCATCTGCTGAGAGGGCATCCAAAACCCCGGGCAGCCAGTCACACTCTCTCTCCCGGCTCCATCTAATGTACTCCTCTTTTGCCTGCATACACCCAAAAACACACAAGGAAGAGTAAGTTAGTATCTAAACAACATCAAGAGAAGCGTAAAAACACGTACAAATGCTAAAAATACAAGTAAAAGCTTTTAAGTAAGGTTCTTGTGCATTCTGTGCAAAACCGCCGCCCTGAGCAGGGGGGCGGTTTTGTAACCGCCGCCTTAAGGGCGGCGGTCTCGTGACCGCCGCCCTGTACAAGGCGGCGGTCGTGTAACCGCCGCCCTGTCTGGGGCGGCGGTCGCGGTCCGAAAACCCGCGCGGGTTTTTAAACCTAAAAAGTCCCAAAAAAGCGAAAAATGACCATTTTAACTAAAAACAAAGCCTACCCAGTAGGCGCCCCCCCTAGATGGACCTTTTGAACCTAACAATTTCAAAAATAATCCCCCCATTGCAGAGAATTTGCCATTTCAAATTTGAAAGGGGAAAAACACAAAATGGAAGAAAACCAACCTGTGATCGCTGAGGTCGGTGTTCCGCTCGTGGAGGCATGATCTCTATCTCACTACGGATGTTTTGACTCTACTCGCGTAAGAAACCGTCACCGTGGGTCCCAGAGCTCAAAATCAATCAAATCGACTCGCGCAAATGAATAGGAAAATGGGCCCACTTTCATATATATATCGTTCTGTTTCGTTTTAAAATGACCTTTTCGCAGGTTCGGAGCGCCGACGGAGGTAAGTTTCTATCCTCGCACAAACGGTACGTCCTCTTTCTCTATTATTTTAACGTTTATTTTTCAAATTATTGTATCTATCTGCATTTGAGTGCTCTTTTCATTTTGCAGGTAGCGGGAATTTTAGGGCGGCGTCATTTCAACACACGGGCGTGTAAGGTATAATTTCTCACTTCCCATTTCGGGACGGCCATGCTCGGACCCACCGTTTTATGCCTCTTCATGGCTAAAACGCTTCTCCGAGGGGGCAATATGTACGTACCCAAAATTGTAAGGTACTGTACTGCGGAACGGTGTAATAAGTGCCCCAATGATGATACAGGTCTCTTCGCAAGGTGTTCGGGATCCAGAAAAGCCTTACGGATATGCGTTAACATCCCGCTTAGCCCCTGCGTGCTTTGTTTTCCCTATTTTTCCTCTTTTCTTGGCCTTTTGGTCTTCAGTGACGAAACCGCCGCCCTGCCTGGGCGGCGGTCTCGTGACCGCCTCCCTGAACAGGGCGGCGGTCCTGTAACCGCCGCCCTGAGCAGGGCGGCGGTCCCGTGCGCGTTTTCCAGAACGTGCTTTTGACGGAACGCACGCAAAGATCAACGACTCACCAGCTTTTCTTGCCGACTTAAGCTTGCATTAATGTTTTTGGTCCCCTGGAATAGTGTTTTTCTTTTGTTTAATGTTTAGGAGTTCAGTTTGGATTTGATCTTTGCATGTTTGGATTCCTATAAATGCATGGTTTGTGCACATGCAAATGGCCCCTGATTTTAGTTCTGAATTTTGCTCCAAAGTTTGTTTTAAATTTCTTGTTGCAGTAGATTTAGTTTTCCTTTGCTTAGGTTTCTAGTTTTCCATTGAGTGCCTTGGTTAGTTTTGTATTGCAGCTGGTAAGCCACATATCCAACTTGTGCAAGTGCAAACATCATTTGGGCCACCATTTTCAATCCAATCTTCATGTTTTCAGTACCATGGTCGTTTTAGTTTGCTCAGGATTGGTAGAACAGTTTATTGCAGGTTTGTTTTAGCTTTATGTTACTGTTGGTAAGCCACAGACCCAACTTGTGCAGACAGCATTATTGTTTTGGAGTAGAACGGTCTAGGTAGCCATTAAAGTTGCAGGTTTTGCTCTTCATACAGGCTAGTCTCAGGTTCTGGACGCTCTTTGTTGCATGATTCGCAGTAGACCCCGCTAGGAATTGCATAGGCCAAGCTCTGTACTCTTGTGCTATCCCTCTCCTATCCGCATTCTATTCTGTCTGCATTTTGAAGGCTGTCCATTGATCCAAATACTTATTCCTGTTGATGCAAGCATTTCACGCTTTTCTGGATTCACGTGAGCACAAAGAACGTGGAGATCATACTGAGGGGACAAGAACATACACACCGTCGGATTCGCCACTGTTCTGCGAAATCCAGGTTCCATCTTTCAAAGTTATAGTTAGAACTTATCAAATAAAGTAGTTAATCGTTTTATTTCAGTTATTTCCATTCTCGATATTGCCAGGGAGGTTGTGGGGATTGATAGTTTCTGAGAAACTATGATTCATTCCTCACTTCTGAGGTAGGATCGAGAATCTTGCAGATAGATTAGTTATTTCATTGTTTAGAATAGATATACGAAATTGCACAGACAAATAGCTACACTCGGCTATTTTGTTTGTTTTACGTTGTTAGTTTAGTTGTCAATTCTAAATATTTTAAATAGCTGCTTTCTTATAAATTGCCAGAAAATACAAAAAGAAATTATATATGTTAGAAGTACACTTAGTTTTTACTTTATCATAGTTTGTTTCATTTCCGCTCTTGCATGACAATTACGGGACCCAGGGAGCCCAGGGAATACATTTTCGAGCCAATTGTGCCCCAGCCCAATACCGTAGTGGCAATAACTGATATTGACCAAAACCTTAGGATACAAGTCTTCCAAACAACAACAGACTTCCAACAGATCAGGTCACAGTTGAGAGGGTTAAATATCGAAGACGACCAAGCACATCTGTTTTGGTCAAATCAGCCAAACTACAGGTTATCCTAGAAAACATCCGCATGACTGTAGAAGGATTTGAAAAAGAACAAATATTCGGGTGCGATCCTTTAGTTCCACAGCCAGACGCTGGAGACACCCTAGTAGATATAGATACCAGCTTAAGAATCCAAGTCGCTAGAACACCTGTGAGGTATTCTGAGAAAATCGCACAATTGCTGATTCTAAACGTAGAAGCTGAAAAGGCTTACGACTACTGGATACTAGGGATCAGAACTTGATCTCCCGTATGACCATAACGGGACCGCAACAACCAAGAGTCTATGGTTGTGATCCCCAGATCCCACAGCCCAACGAATCCACAAGTCAGTTAGATATAGACACTGGCCTACGCACATTAGTATTTCAGTCTACCCCACTTCCACCTATCATCGTCGAACAACTGTCCTTACTAGATATAGCGGCTAACGAAGCTAGGGAATTCTGGACTAGGCCAGAAAATCGTCCATAGAGTCGACTATTTTCATTGTCCGCCATATGACCTTATCAGGAGATATATACGAAACAATCCCAGGTCACTTCCCACGTATTCCGCAGCCCATAGATCGAATCACGCCAGAGCTCGATATTGATTGGAGCCTTCGAGCAGTCATCCTCGCTGATCGATCTATCACACCAGTCCAAGTAAGAAGGGCCTTCTTTGCCTTAGATTCGCAAATACCATTAGTGCGTGTCGAAGACATTAGATTGCCTAACTAGCTTGTCAGCATATTCTACCCCCACCGGCTGTCTCGGCACGACCTCGGGAGGTCGGGTACGCAGAAGAGTTACTTGTCGATTCTCACGCTCGCCTGTCACTTTTCCGACGTTGGTTCTCGGCCCTAGGGAGAATAAAACTTTGGTTGAAAGGTCGATCTGCAAAATAGTATTCTTAAAGAGCTTAACAACCAGTTAAGTATTATATTGAATTAAATAGAGGTACAATCCTTGAACCTATAGATATTCAACCAATCAGTTGAATTACTTCATATAGATCCTAATTATGAGTCACCTATGACAAACTTGAATTGTCTTATATTCCATTTGACTGGAAACTTTAATCCTACAATGAGGTCTTCATACTATGCTAGTATTATTAGAACACTACGGAAGTCCCACTTCAACTCACGAAATATTTCTATGCCTTGTGTCATTTTTACATTGAACCCAACTTGAAACTAGCTAGCTCTTGGTCCACATTATGTTTCAATTGCATGAAAATAATGGTTCGAATTCATGATACCAAATGGTGTTGAGCCAAATACAATGTTCCATAGATCTAGCACATAGGTGATATGTGAGTCATTTTTTTTATTACAGGTAGTCCTTCGTATCTATGTCAATTCCTCCTTGTACTGGTTTATTTTTGAAAGTTTTCAAGAACTACTATTAATAGCTGATGTGATTAAGCATCTTGTATACCCACATAATTTTCAAGAATACATGTAAATAAATAACCAGATTATATCATGCAAATATGAAATTTCCAATGAGCATAATTTTTTTAATGAATCATTTAGAAGAAAGCAAGAAATCTTAAAGGGTAGACCCTATCATGCTTGATAGTGCCTCTGCCGATTTGAAGAAGACTTCCATCCAAGTTTTCAACATCCTCTTCTTATCTACAGAAAGATCAAACAACCATAATAGTTTTCCAAAATGCCACTTATACATTCCTCAAACCAAAAATAGCTGAGAGAATTCAAAAATAGCCATTCAGGTGTAGAAATCAAACTTCTAGTTCAGAAAAACCAGCTAGCTACATGCAGAGAAAAAATTGTGAAGCATGAAAATTCTAACCAACAACCCCCAACAAATCCATGTAGCATGCCTTCTAATATGAGTTGCTCAAAAAAACAGAGGTGACTTTAATGCCATTAAATTCAATTTTCCCGGTTATCTAGTTCCTTGGCCAGTGCCATCATGACAATTTTGGTGAGACCAAAATGTCAATTCAGGAATGCATTTTCAAACTTAGAGATACCTCCACATAGTTCCACTAAACTCTCACTAGTCCCTTCCATCACTGGTAGTACTTCCTTGAATGTTAAAACCAAATCAAAATAAAATCCCAATAAAAATCTTAGGAACCTTCTGCTTAGTTTCCCACTTAACTAATGAACATAGGTCCCCTTTCATATCCCATGTAGTTTAGGATAAATAGAATTTTCTTAGGTTAGATCTTAGGTTAGTTTAAATATATAACCTTAGGATATAACCCCCAACAATAAATTGCCACCTTAGGATAGGATGTAGATTTAACCAAAAACAATAGGTTTAGAAATAACTGAGCATCCCCTAGGTTATTTCCTTATCGAAGCTAACAACTTAGGTTAGAATGTCATCCCACATAAAGTGGTGTAGTAATAGTTAGGTAAATTACTTGAGTCCCGTATCTATTAGGGTAGACCGTATAGGTAAAAGGGTACATAATAATTTCTTTTTCTCAAGAATCCAGAAGCAGGGTTTCTATTTCCCTTAACACCATTAAGCACCCTACAAGGGTCGATCAAGAAGAGCCGAGCACAACACAAAACAAAATGCAAGCACTGTTTCCAAGATGATAAAGAATTTGCAATAACTACAAGTTCATTCTGTTAAGTATTTTAATCAATTAATGTCATTTTTTCCTTCAATTTTGATAATAATATTTAAAACATACCTTGGATCAATGGAATTTATCTAAGGATGAGTCCAATTAGTGAAAGGATAAGTTTGCAACTCTTAAAACTAGTTTGCAGATTATCCAATGAGAAGTGAAATAGATTATTGCAAGCAACAACATACCAACCCTTCAATCAAAGAGCATAAATGATTTATCCATATCAAGCATGATCTTCAGTAGTCAAAAGAACACATCTTTATCAAGAAAATCACATGTCAACACTTGAAATGAAAAGGAGGAATATAACCATTGTCGAGGGTGTTACATGCTTCCCTCCTAAAAAGAATCATCATCCCGATGATTACCTCATTTTAGTCATTGCATTCAGGATAATCAATTTTTATTCACTTACTTAACATATGTTTGCAACAGTATCTGAATTTTAAGTTTCAGAAATCAACATTAAATAGTTGTTTATTCAAAACAAATAAATATCTGCCCAAAACTGGCATACTTATTGTATTATAAAGATAAAATCACAATTTTTTTATCAGTCAACAGAATCAATTATGTTCAAATAGATATGGAAAATTAGTTTTCATATCATCCAGGTTTTCCCAAGTTGCACTTTCTTCATTGAACTAGTCCCATTGGACCTTGCATTGACTTATCTCATGATTTCTCAAATGTAACTGGTGAGTTTCCAGAACTCGTATGGGTTTAACCACAATTATTCCTGGGTCTTGGACCTGCAAGGAATTTCAATTTAACACATGTGATAAATCTGAAACGTATTTCTTAAGCAAAGAAATATGGAAAACATCATGCATTCATGATAAAGCAGGAGGTAATGCTAAGCAGTAAGCTACAAGGTTGATTACTTCAACTATCTCAAAAGGTCCCACATAATGAGGTGATAACTTGGTAGCCTTGCCAAAAGTTATAGAGCTCTTTTTCAGTTTGACCCGAAGAAAGAATTTCTCACCAAGTTCAAATTTCCTGTCTACCTGCTTCAAATCAGCATAACTCTTTTGTCTATCTACTACTTCTTTCAAGCGTTCACGAATCAATTTAACTTGTTGTTCCATTTCAGTAAGGATTTCAGGTCCAATTACCTCTCTATCCTCCATGTTGTCCCAACTAACAGGGGTTCTGCATTTTCTTCTGTATAATGCTTCAAAAGGTGCCATCTTAAGAGAGGCATGATATGTATTATTGTATGCAAACTCAACTAGTGGAAGGTACTCTTCCCACTTGTACTGTTGATCCATACAATACATTCATAACATATCCTCTAAAAGCTTGATTAACTCTTTCAGTCTGTCCATCCATTTCCAGATGATACGTAGAACTGAAATTCAGCTTAGTTCCTAGAGCTACATTAAGCATTTGCCAAAATCTTGACGTCATTCTAGGATCTCTATCCGAAATGATTAATTTAGGTACTCCATGTAATCTAAAAATTTCATGTACAAATATTTTAGCTAACACAGGAGAATCATCCTTCAGATTTCCAGCAATAAAATGTGCTACCTTTGTTAGTTTATCCACAACTACTAAGATAACATCATGTTTATTTCTTGACATAGGAAACCCTTGTACAAAGTCCATGCTTATCACTTGCCATTTGTACTACAGTATGCTATGAGGATACAACAAACCAGTTGGGTGCATATTTTTTGCTTTAACACGTTTAAATTCAAGGCAATGTGTCATAAATTCTATTACATCCTTTTTCATTCCCTTCTAGAAATATTGTTCTTTTATATCAGCAAACATTTTTGTAATACCAGGGTGTCTAAAAAAAGGTGAATTGTGGAATTCTATGCTAACAATTTCTTCTCAAATCATTTAGCAAAGGTACATATACTCTATTTTCAAATCATAAGATTCCTTCATTATCGAAGTGAAAACCTTTATACTTCAAATCACTAGAATCTACAACAAGCACTGTCTTTACTTGGTAAAAATAAGAATCAAATTCCATAACACTGTTTACTTCATCCTTAAATTGAGTTCTCAATGTTATAAGAGCAGAAATGTGCTTCCTACGACTTAGAGCTTCAGCCACTCTATTTTCTTTACCCTTGATATAATTGATGTCAAAATCATATTGAGACAAAAACTCTAACCACCTTCATTGTCTTGCATTAAGATTTGGCTGAGTGAAGATATATTTCAGCCCAAGATGATCATTTTTCAATTCAAAAGGTTTACCAAGAAGGTAATGCCTCCAAATGTGTAATGCATGAACAATGGCAGCAAGCTCTAAATCATGTGGAGCATAATTTAACTCATGTAACTTAAGTTTTCTACTTTCGTAAGCTATGACATGACCATTTTGTAATAAAATACCTCCTATACCTTCACTAGATGCATCGGTTACCACCATAAAATCTCCATTAGGATCTGGTACTGCAAGAATAGGTGCTGAAGTTAACTGTTCCTTCAAAGTTTTGAATGCAATTTCACATTTCTCATTCCAAACAAACTTTTTATCCTTCTTCTGTAAAGAAGTTATTGGTGCAGCCACCTTAGAGAAGTCTTTTACAAATTTCCTATAGTAGCCAGCAAGTCCCACGAAGCTTCTAACTTCATGTACATTCTTTGGTGTAGGCCACTCAGTTATAGCTACAATTTTGAAGGATCTAAAGAAATTCCATTCTTACTTATTACATGTCCCAAATAGTGTACTTTTGTGTCATAGAAAGAACATTTAGACAGCTTACCAAATAACCATCTCTTTCTTAATATTTCCAAAACTATCTTCAAATGCTCATGGTGTTCCTCAATACTTTTAGAATATATGAGAATGTCGTCCAAGAATACGAGCACAAATTTGTCCAAGTATTCTTGAAATATATTATTCATTAAATTCATAAATGTTGCAGGTGCATTAGTTAATCCAAAAGGTAAAACAGTGAACTCATAATGTCCATACCTTGTCCTGAAAGTTGTTTTATGAATATCCTCATCCTTAATCCGTAATTGATGATATCCAGATCAAAGATCTATCTTAGAATATACCGATGCTCCACGCATCTGATCAAATAAATCATCAATCCTAGGGAGTGGGTATTTATTCTTGATTGTTGCTTTGTTTAACATTATGTAATCAATGCACAATCTAAGTGTTCCATCCTTCTTTTTCACAAAAATTACAGGTGCTCCCCAAGGTGAAACACTTGGTCTAATCAAACCTTTAGAAAAAATTTCCTGCAACTGAGCCTTAAGCTCTACTAATTCTGTAGTAGTCATTCAATATGGTGCTTTAGAAATAGGTTCAGTTCTAGGCTTGATCTCAATCATGAAATCAAACTCCCTTTTGGGTGGAAGACCTGGACAATTCTTCTGGAAATATGTCACTGAAGTCTCATAACAGTGGATATCATTCCATAACATCACTGTTCTCTTCAGTTGTTTCAGCAATTTTTACTGCATATAAGGTACAACCTTTATTTTTGGCCTTTTTAAGTTACATAGCTGATAGTTTTCTAACAGAAATCTCACGTTTCACACCCTGAATCTCTATTGTTTTCTATAGGTCATCTAAACAACTAATGTGTTTTTCAAAATAATCCACTTTAGCCTTATGTTCTGCTAACCAATTAACACCTATGATTACATCATAAGACCCCAAAGGTGCAACATAAAGATCAACTTCAGTGGAAAAGTTAGGTAAATCAAGGACTGCTCCAAAAAGACACATACTAACTATATGAACAACATTGTTTCCATACTCTACAGTCCATGTTTTATCCATGTTTCCAGCTTTTATTTTTAGTTTTGATGCTAATTTATTAGAAATAAAACATTCAGTAGCTCCGGTATCAAAAATAATAGTTACAGGTAAACCAAATAACTTACCCGGAACTTCTATAGGCGTGGCATGTTTCTCAGCCTGCTTGTCAGCTACTACAGCATGTATCTTGTGCTGCTGATTATGATCATCCTTTTTTCAAAGGGCACTGATTTGCATAATGATATTTTCCACAGTTATAATAGCCTCCTATATGTCCCTTCCTAGGCTCGGGTTTATTTCCAGCCTTAGAGTTATCATTCTGACCCCCATAGGACTTCTGTCCGTTATTATTGTTCTTAGCAAAGTTGTTTCGTGCATTACCAACAAACTTGTTTGTTGCTACTTTCTTATTAGTATCAGATGAAATCTTACTTTTCATTCCAAATTTCTTCCATGGTCCTTTCTTAGGTGTAAGAGATGATGAAGAGGAGTTGGGATTTTTCTTCCTTACTTCCTCCTTATGAGTAGAAATTGCTTTAATTTTTGTTCCTGCCTTATGGCCTTTTCAACAACCCCTTCCATCATGGTTGGGCTGTGAACATCCACCTCTCCTCCTATAACGGGATTCAATCCCATGATGAATTTTCCATATCCTGAACTTCTCATCTATTTGGTACTGAGGTACATACTTAAGGAGTTTCATAAACCACTCCCAGTACTTAGTTACCATTAGCTTCCCTTGAGCTAAGTTCTGAAATTCAGTCATTTTCTAATCATAGTAAATTTGCGGCAGCCAACGTTGCCTAAAGTAACCTTTAAATTGATCCTAGGTGATATTAGTTTCATCAATGTTTAACCCAGCCTTACAACTATCCCACCATGAAGATGCTTCATGAGAAAGCTGATATGCTCCCCATATCACCTTTGTTTCTTCTGAGAAATTCCTTATTGCAAAGTATTTCTCCATTTCACTGAGCCAGTTCTCAGCTCCATCTCCTAATGTGGTGCCATCAAACTTAGGTGGACTTATCCTTTTTATATCATTAGTGAGTTCAACTGCTAGCCTAGCCTTTTTATTTTCAGGTTGAACAGGTATGTTCACATTGTTATTATCAACACCTACATTGGCGTTGTCCCCAGGAGGTGGCTGATTGTTGTTGTCAGCATCTTCTTCCTCCTCATTTCCCATTACTTGTTGTTCAAGTACAGCCAAACAATCTCTTGTGTCCAATAGGGCAGAAAATATCTCATCAAGTTTCTAGGCAGTTGCTACTCCTTCCTCAGGCGGAGGGTTATTTGCAACATTTCCTCTTGTTCTAACCATTTTCTGTTACAAGAAAATTTAAGTTTCATCATATTATGGACACAATAGGTCCAAGAGCTGCAACCTTCAGCTCTGATACCAAGATGTAACATTCCCATTTTAAGACTTTAGAAACAAGGGAATTTTTTTATTTTACATAATGTTCACTATTCTAAATAAAACATTATTTAGAACAAACATTCCATGCCAATCACTCTCATAACAGATAACCATATGCAATTGTAAATGACTTGGTGATCCATCGATCTATTCATTTCATAACTTGGTTATCTACCGATCTATTCATGTTTAACTTTAAGTATTGAATACTTATCATATAATTTGTATACTTGGTTTTCATACCCTAACCGAGTACTGAGTGATCTGTTAAAAGAACATATCTAAATATTTGTTACCAATATTCATCAGATATCACGTTTCTTTAAACTTGGTGATATAGGACAATGTAACTAGTAGCTTGTGATACTTTGGTCAAAGATTTACAACATACTGTGTATGTCACTATTCCTAGATGAAATACTCGTCATTTTGGAATACGTCCTTCACCTCACTCCTCTATTATCATGAATGGTCTTTACTGACTAATGTCAGTCCACTTTCCCAAATTTTAACACTAACCCTGGTTAGAAACATAAATCATCATAGGAAGACACTCACAATGACGTAGGGTATATGAGCATACTAAGTTAACCTAAGTCAACTGGGTGTGCCAAGGTACCCTAAGCCATTGAGAGCTACTACCTATCCTAAACATGCCACTAACTTGACCTAGAGAGAAACTAAGTTCAAGTCCTTATTGTGTGTAGATCTAGATGATCAATGCAGAAGGGTGTTACCACATGTCAACTGCAATGTTGTATCCTTGAGAAGACCCTAGTCTTCTCAAAGGTACAACCTTGCAGTTGGCATGTGCCAGCATCCTACAGAAACTACCTCATCATGATGTACATACCCCAAGGAGGTTATTAATGTTTAATTAATTTGGATTATAAAATAGATTACAACATCTATGTAAAACCCTAATCCAACACTCCTTAAGTCCTTGTTCTATACTTGAATCAATTAAGCATTAAAGAACTTCCTTTAACTCATGATTGCTTTCAATGTTCATTTATTTAGTTTAACAACAATTAACCAAAATAGGACAACAATATCATAAGTTCCATTAAATATAACTTAATCATTCAGAGAAGGTGTAGTAACCAAATAGGTTCAACTAGTGGTAGACTTTATAAGAAATGAAGTCTAACGATAAACGATCATATCACCATTCTTTGGGTTACATTCCCTTTTAGTGAGGAAGAACATTCCTCTACTTGATTAAGCGTTAGGGTTTGTCAAACCCTTCTTATCTTTCACAAACTCTATAGTTTTATCGCATATTCATTACACATTCCAATACTATATTAGAATTGTTTAGATAAGATTGTTAACTTATGCAACTTAACAAGCTGCATCTTATTAAGGGAGATTAAACTAATTCCCTTTTATCTAACTTATCAAGTTTATCCAAATTAATCATATAATAGATATGAATAATATCATCCAAGATAGGAATTCCATCTTCTTCATAAATATAAGATATTTTACACAACCAATATAAGTAAATCTCCAACATTCAATTCCTCAATAAAAACTTATTCAATTACAAGACTATGTATTTCAGGCATGTTGTATAACAAACAACCTTCATTCCAAAAAGAATACAACTTTTCTTTTTCAATACAATTCAAGAATGAATCGAAACTCTTTACATAAGGTTCAAAATTAAATAACCCAATACAACATGAAAGTTCATGTCTTCTTTAATCACTTACGATGTCCATATGCAAAATTGCTAGCACGGGTCAGTTCAATGAATTGAGCATGATAAGCACAAAGCATTAAAGTAAAGTGCATTCCACTAATTGTCTTCATTAAACAACTTTGATTTCATGAAACAATTGGAAAACATCATGCAAATAATCATAAGTAATAACATCTAGAAAGAAGTACAATTAAGAAATCTGATATTTACTTTTAATAAAGGAACATTCTTATAATCTACAACATCATAACTATACCATAAGACTTAATTGATCCTATCAATCCCAACTTTATGGGCTCTACAGTCAAGAAGTCTTGTCATCCAAATGCCCCTGCTTCACCTTAAATTCACAAGGATAGAAGGATGCACATGCTTAACTTTTTCCTCAATCTGTAAGGAGCCTCTAGTTATAGCCCACCAGATATTGTATGATTCGATGGAGCGATACAGAAAATCACTAAGCTTATAGGAGACTAATGAGAGTTTGATTAATGAACCTCTATGAGCTTGAATAGCTCGTGGATCTGCTGAACCAAGAAGTGACCCAGGAGGCACATATTGTGATAACCATTTATACTATGAAATTGAAATTCAGTCATCTAGATACAGAGACTTATAAATTGCTTAAGGCTAGGTCAAAAACCTTGCTAAGAATTCAAAAGGCAAAAAATGCACAGGTGCCAAAGCAATGCACATAGTGCCATATTTGACAGATGCAAAAAGCTGACCTCATGGAGAGATCTGTATCTGAGTTGTGGATAGGCTCAAATAGAACTATCATGACTAGAATATTACAGCCAGTACAGGCCATCGAGGAGTCTATAGAATGTCAAGCCAAGAGAGTGATAATCTAAGCGGTGTTAATAAATGCGCTTTGGATAGGCAATGATAAAATGAGACCCAAAAGTCTATACTTCCATTGAGGTAGCTAGGGAAAAATGCATAGGTTTTATACAGGCTCAAATCGACCGTACTCCAATTTCATGGCACTGTTGACCAAGCTGTAAGAATAAAGTAGCGAGAATGATGGAAGAGTATTGACCAAGCGGCCAAGTAGTAGTCCACATACCTTACATGCTCTTCTATTGTTAACCATTACTGTTTCTTTTCTGTAGTCATGCTATAGCATAGGTTTAAACTTTCTGCTGCCTATAAAAACTAATCAGACTCCCATCATAGGTGAAGTAAGATTAAATAACTCTTGAACTGTGCATACAAGCTACATACTGCTCCTCTCTCTTCTTCTGGCTTATAGGCCTTAGCTAATTTCAAGGGTATAGTCCCATTACAAACATATCTATATTGCCAATATTAAAACCATAAAACATGTACCTTCATTAGACATAAAGAATAAAAAATCGAATAATAGAAGTTCAAGAATCAATAAAACTCTTTCATCCAACAAAACTAAGGATCTCAACCAACAAGCCGACCCAATTACCATCTCTTCATTTATTTCAACTTATTAAATGTCAAGTCTGTAAATCCACTGGCATGTGGTCAGTTCAATGAAATCAACAATTATAAATTCTTAAAAATTAAAGTAAAGTGGATCCCACGAAAGAAGATTACACGGTAAATAAATTTTCTTTAATGAAACAAAACTCAAAGCATGCATCCATTTCCAATTTAATCACTGAAGTATTAACAAAGAACAAAAGTACTTTACAATCATTTAATACTCAAGTTTACTTCCATTCTCAAAACAATATTCTCAGTATAATGTTGCACACATCAGAATACTATACCAACATATCTTAATCTGATCCTGACAATGTAAAAACTTAGTAGATTCATTCAAAAATGAGTCTTATCAAAAGGAAGTTCATAACATTCAGTGTAAGATAGAATGACACAGTTAATAATGAAATCACAGACCCTCTGCAAGGATCTCAAAATTACATCATAGCATTCTATATTATGGGATCAAGTTTCCATCCCTTCATACTAGACTAGAATAAGAGACTTTAGATTCAACATACCAAGTATAAATAGAACACAAAACTTATCAACAAGTTCAGTATTGAAAACCAACTAAGGACCCCAAACTATACAGTCAGTTGAATACTATGAAGATGAAAACCAATCTATTCATAAACTTCCCAAATTCTTTAACAGTTTCCTAAATAAACTCAAAACTGAACAGAAGTCAATCCTAGCATACTTGACATCTTTAATACAAACTTATAGATTAGGTAAGAGTCCTTTTCTCATTCAACTAGCACAAATCCAATGAATAAGTAATACATTCAAGAACCTCATACAAGTGACTAGTCCTAGCTCTATCCACATTAGCAAATTTTAATTCGAGAGTCCATCAATTCCTAAGAGCATCTTTAATACAAGGTACAAGCTTCAACATAGGATATTACAGTAAACTTCACTCAAGTTCGAAAAATATTGGAGAAGTTTTTCTTTAACAACTCTCAACTCGATGTCTGAATTCTAAGGACAAACTATTAACAGTTCAAACTGCATAAGAACTAAGATATTCGAAACACCCAAGGAGCCACATTACCAAGGAATCCATATAAGGTTACTGTAAGTTTGGCAAACCAACATGCAAGCAAATAACCACCCTTGATTTAGCATTCATACAAATAAACGACTCCAGATGAGGAGTAAATAGTTAAGTGAATTCGATTTAGAAGACCAAGTTCTATCCCAGAAATCTTCCAACTGGGTCTGAACTAACATAGCCATATAGTTCGTCTAGTTCCGATTTTAAAAGGACATACGGATAGTTTACCTCTTGTTCTCCAGAGACAAGATACAAGGAAGTAGTAATTCTAGTTTCCACAATGCCTCTTACCACTGATATCCGGTGAACTGAAAAATAGAACAGAAGTCCAATAGTCATTAATTTCTAAGAACAAATAAGCCTAGATTTCCCAAAAACCATAGGTATCCATGCAGAGAAAACCCTATCGGAGTAGAAGTACATCCTTAATTCACACAACTCAAGTTAGAAAACATAGTGCAGTTCATGCCTTAGAAGTAAAACAGACCCTTGCTTGCTCAAAATTCCAAATGAGTCTCAAAGAATTTACATAAGGTCAACAACCAAATTTCTCACACTATCTTTCCTGATCCATCAGACCCTTATAGAGACATTCATGGAGTTCGATTACATTTACTACTTGTAAATAATAGCACATTGGTTTCCAAGACAATAACGAAGCCAACCAACATGAATTACCTGTCAGTTCGGTTAAACTTACGGACATCCGGAGCTTCGTGACTTCTAACTCAACACTAGCTCAAAACTATGTACAGTTTACAATAGGTAACATTTCAACAATCAAAGCTTCAGAATCATACTTGAACACCTGTAATACAAGTTCATTCTGTTTCGAATAAGGAAGATAAAACCTCAGTTCACCTGACTTAAAAAAGTTCAAGGCCCATAGGTCCAAACAACTCAACTTCGAATGTAGATATTCGACGCAAACAAGCGAATCTCAACACTCCGGTATACAATAGAATGTTGCAAGTTAGGTTGGCAGATCTATGGTTCAGAACTTCAATAAGTTTCAATAACTCCAAGTATACCACAGAGATCCCAATAATTGCCTAAGAACAATAATCAGGTCTGTTCGATCAAAATTAGAATAGGCCTAGAAATAATTTAGCATCATGAAACACAATTGGGTTAATAGAGATTCAGAACCTTCATACAAGCTCTAGAGTTCAGCTCTTAGCAGCTTATACTCAAATGTCATTACAATGAACAAAGTTATACAAATAATAGCTCTTAAAATAATGCACTTGCAAATCCTTAACTAATAACTAGCCTTACCCGTATCATATACAAATGGTAGAAAGATCCCTATCCAGTGTAAAGATGGTACATAATAATGGGTTAAAGGATTTCCAAAATGGCGCATAGGAAGTAGGTTTAATGGCATGCAAACCTTATACTGGACCATACAGGAGTGGTGGGTGGCAAGTGAATTCCCAAATACTCATCAATAGTAAAGGATTCAAGCAGAATTGTTTTAAACCCAATAATTTCAAAGAACTACATGCAAGTAAATACCAGCATACATGGGGCTTAGGCAAATATAAAATTTCACATTTGAGCAAAAAATGGGTCATAAGTGGATGTCATTTAGCTAAATAAGCAAGTCACATATTAATTGGTAAGGCTAGGGATGTATGATAGTTCACTCACTCCGAATTCGTAAAGAAGTCTACTTCTAGCTGAGTTTCCAAGCACCTCTTCTTTTCCAATGAAAGATCAAACAACATTAATATTTTTCCACAATGGCCCCTCTTATACAGTTTCTATCGAACCAAAAATAGATCAAAGAATTCAAAAATGGCCACTAAGTGCAAGATAAAACTGTTGGTTTGAAAAACTAGATAGCTCCATGTTAGCCCGTTAAAAATTTGTAGCATGCAAAGTAAAACAACCCCCAAACAAATCGCTCGTCTCCAGCATGCCTTTCAAGATGCCACTTCTTGCACCAAATCTGAGGCATATCAATGACATTAATTCCAATTTTCCCAGTTTACCAATTGACTTTCCCATTGACTGACCACTTTGACCATAGTTGGCCGATGACCTAATTGCACGTTCAAAATGCATTTCTAAACTTAGAATGCCTCCACGTAGGTTCCTCTAAACTTTCACTAACCCCAGCCAAACTAGCAGGGACTTACTTCATTTAAAACCAAATCAAAATCAAATCCCAATAAAAGGTTAGGAACCACCGCTGTAGTTCCCCCACTTTCCAATGGTTTGGATAGGTATCTTTCATATCCCATTAGTTTAGGATAGATGAATTTACACTATGTTATCAATCTTATGTTAGTTTAATATAAATAACCTTAGGATATAACCCCCAACAATAACTTTCCACCTTAATAGGACCTACGTATTTAATAAAAAACAATAGGTTTAGAAATACCTTAGCATCCCCTAGGTTATGAATTCCTTTCAAGCTAACAACTTAAGTTAGAAAGACAAACAGGTCCCACGTAAAGTGGTGTAGTAATATTTAGGTAAATTACCTTAGTCCCATATCTATTAGGGTAGACCATGATAGGTAAAGGGTACATAATAATTTCTTTTTCTCAAGAATCTAGAAGTAGAATGTTTCTATTTGTCCTTAATGCCATTAAGACCCTGCAAGGGTCGATCAAGAAGAATTGAGCACTCCACAAAATAGAATGCAAGCACCATTTCCAAGATGATAAAGAATTTGTGGAATAACTACAAGTTTAGTCCATTAAGCCTCTTAATCGACGAATGTCAGGTTTTTCATTCAATTTTGATAAGAAGATTTAAAACATACCTTGGATCAATGGAATTGATCCAAGGATGATTCCAATAATGTGAAAGGATAAGTTGCAACCATTCAAATCCTAGATTACAACTTATCCAATAAGAAGTGAAATAGATTATTGCAAGAAACATTTTTACATTACCAGCCTTTTTGTTCTTAGTGCAATTATTGTTTTTCTATTTTTGAGTTGTTGTTTTGTTGTTGGCAGTCTATTTTTCATATTCTTGTAAGTAGTCAGCCCTTACCTTACTACTCTTATATTTTTATCTATCTTTTTGGATTTGGTCAGGGTGGGGTATTTTATAAATTAACCTCATCTTATACACATCTCATACACATTCATTGGGGGGCACACTACTCCTGTCAAATTCAGATTCCATACCATTTCATCCCTTTCACACTCATAGCATATAACATATCTTGTTTTCTTTTACTCTTTCTTACTCGTACTTACATGTACACTTTTTTTCCCATGTTATATGAATACTTTGTGTATCAATACCTTTTCAATATATGCATGCATGTTCACATGTTCTCTAGTTGTGAATACAACCTTCTTCCATATCCTTACATGTTGCAATTATGTTTGGTACTATACATCTCATCAATCCCACTGAGTATCCTAGGGGAATCTACTTTATCACACATTATAGGTGTTATTATTCCATTACTTAGTACTTCTAATTCCTAGCATAATACTTTATATTGATCTGTACACTCTTTGACATAATTTTTATCTATCTAACATGCTAATGGGTGCTTCATGTGTAAAATTTTATTTGGAGGAATGTATGCCATCATGGTTATCTGTTACATTTTTCTTGACATTATTTTCCATTATATGCTATTGTTTATGGGGTATTACCTTTGTCTTGTATGCACATTGTATGCTTTTGGGCACTCTAGTCTTGATTATCTTGTGACATTATGAGTGACGTCCCATGTTTGAAACTATCTTTTTGCATTCTATCTTGTCTTCTTACATTCTTGTTACACTATTTTTCCATGAAATGATTGCTACTTTTTCTAATAACATATATATCTAGCCACTTTTCTGCAAGTTCCTTAGTTACTACCATGAGAATTCCCTCCCCTTGTAGGTATCAACATTAGTTAAGCATCAATTCCTCTCTTTGGGCCGCATACTCCTAGTGACATAGCATGGTCCCCAAATGAGGGAGCATACATTGGGTGAATCATTCACCCCATAAAATAGATAAGAGTTATAGTTCAGTATATCATAATACAAAAGTAACACAGACAAACAATTTGAGAAAGACCTAGAATATGACTTGGGTCCTCATCACAAGATAGACACTAGCACCCAGGCTCAGACAAGAGTGCCTAGGTTCTTGTTTCTTCCCCTAGGTGATAATTTCATTGGGGAACACATAATTAGTATAGTTCACAACAATTTACATTGCATTTTTCAAAGTGAAGGAACAATCCTCCAGTAGTAGAATGCATTCTATCTTCTCTCAATTGGAAAAAATAGTATAATCAAAACAATTCAAAACTAATTTAGTATAACTCAGAAAAAAAATAGGGGCATACCTCTCCAGTGATGTTTATCAGCAATCAATCATGGAAGGAGAGTAACTCTATACCTCTCTCCCTAACACTCTTCTTTCATGGTGTGATATAGACAAAAAAACTCGTACTTGGCATGAGATCGCAAAAAAAAAAAAAAACTCCCTTTTGGCATGAGATCACCAAAAATACTCATTCTTGGCATGATCTCACCTAGAAAACTCTCACTACATAGCATTTTCAAGACATTTTTATACCCTTTTAGATTCTTATATACATTAGTGCACACTTTCCTTTACACACTTTTACATACTTGTAAACATCTCTTCGATTTATCATACATGAGACTTCAACTAAATTATTTCTCTTCTTTTTGCAATTTCATCCTTATAAGAAGCAAAAACAACAAGCACAACAATAGGTACAACATGGTACAATGCATATGATTCACCCCTAGGGTCACTTTCTCTTCCTAGTTTCCACATTTCATTTTTACATAATTCCACACTTCACTTGTCCACTCGGCACGTTCTTCACCAAACACTCTACATGGTTATGAGGTATGTATATCTTATCTACTTTATGTTATTGAGTATTCACTCAACAACATAAAGTGGGGGCAAATGTAGACACTAAATCACACACTTGGGTACATTTCTAGGTCCTAAATACATACTAGCATTTATATGATTCCTAAGATAGAAAACTAATAATTGATTACTATGTTTGGCCTCTTGTCTTTGTTTATTTCTTTCTATTTGGTATTATATACCCCACAACCCATTTTCTATTTTATTTATTTATCTTTTATGGCTCCAGAAACTAGTTCCCAACTAGGGCAAAAGCACCCAGGCATCCATGTCCCCTCTGGGCACCCCTGAGCCTTTTCCACCTTACTCACTTCTTTTAGGTATCTTTTCTCTTTTGAGCACATTTTTAACCGATGGGTCTATCTTCTAGTTTTAAATCATGAAATTTAAACAAGGGAATCATATAAATACATAGTTATGTGTTCCATATTAAGGACCAAGCTCTAAGAATACTATCTATCACCTAATATTGCATCCAAAGACATCCAAATTACTCAAAGGCATCCATATAACATCCACTGAAGTGAAAAGAGACTACATTTGCTACATATAATGTAGAGGAAGGGGATTTTATTCTATTACATACACACGTTTGCATCTTTTAGAAAATCTATCTCGTTATCTAGTACATATTGCACAAGGGAACCATAGGGCATGATTCTTTCCCATAATCATAAGAACTATATGGATTCTAAGATGAAGTAAAGCACTCGATTGTAATTTCACTCTGTTAGGTGACCCTCGGGGTCAGTATGACTCCCCATATTACATTTTTTTTGTTGTTTGATGTATTTTGTGGGTTTTTTGCAAGTGAAAATCCATTTTGTAAGTTACTGGTACACTCAGTGAGAAAGGTGCAATATACATGTGACTAAAAGTGAATAACAATGACATTGGTGTGACACAAAAAAATCAAGTCCTGAGCATTTTTGAAGTCATATGTGCCTAGTAGAAGACTCTAGTTCCTAGGCACTGTTAACCCAATCCAAGAACCCTATTCTAAATTTATCTGATAATTCCATATTTTACAATGCACAAATGCAATGGTTTCACCTATATGTTCACTAGTTTCCTTAGTCTAGTTCAGTTATAAAAAAGTGAAAATCAGCTAAGTCATTTCCTCTCTATTTCCCTTGCACTTAGGTTTTTATATTTTATTAGCTTATTTATTGTGTCAAATTATATTTAACAGTTGTATATCATAGTTTACATTCAATTACTTTACAATTAGGGTTTTACAAAAATTATATTTTTGTCTCTATTTTTTGTCTCAAATAACCCCCCTTGTAGTAGTGCCTCTTTGGCACCTAATTTATTACTACTAACTATGACCAAACATGACCTAGGGAATACAAATTTGTATTTTTTGAATGAATTAAAATTATTTGCAAGTCATTTAAGAAGTAATTCTAAGGTACTACGAAATATATGCCTCTGGCATCAATCATCTTTGTCAACCACTATTCTTTGGTAGTGATCTTGCCCAAGCTCAAAAGTTTTCATAGGTTGGGGTGTCACTATTATTGGTTTTACTCCAATTAGCGAGAGATGGGTCCAGATGTAGTGTCACCCCTCATAGGTATCAAGGATTCTGATAAACTTGCAACTCATTATCTAATTCCAATGATCGTAAATCACCATCTAATGGAAGCTTTGATTCAATCCCAAAAACATAGCATGTATGGAAAGATATCCGAAATTATCTTATTAGAGTAATACAATTTTCCAAACACATCAAACTTGACATGTAAATGTGTCAATACTGATAGTTACTAACCATTGGGTTGGAGTCATGATTCATATCAGACTCCCTCATTATTATGACATATTGAACAAACCAATACCTTGTAGGTAATAAAGTCATGAATTTATCCCCTCAACCAAGGATATCACAAGGACATTCAATAAATTTCCTCATGCCAACAAAAATATGTCTTGGAGTTGTCTAAATTTCATCCTTAAGGGAACACCGAATCCAACAACATGATACACTTTGATACATTCTATAATGGATTTATTATTGGATTCCTTTACAAAAAGAACACTTCCAAACATTAGGTGAAAAAGACAAGTTACACTTAACACCCATATATGACTACTAATGGACGTAGGAACTTTACCATACTGATAATGTCTAATGCCCCAGTTGCAGGAAATTTTGGTATGTCTAAATATGCATAAAGAGGTCATGTGGAGATTTAATCCTTCTACTTTCCTATGGACACTCCTACATTATTTACATTTACTTACACATCCTTATCGCCATACTAAAAAAGTAGTTCCTTATGGTTTTTTTTTTTCATCCCTTTTGGCTCTTTTGAAGATAGTTTAGGATTGACTGATTAATGGCCTACAAAGTAATAGAAAACACTCCACCTCCACCAATTATTTTAGGTAGTTACCATGTCAATTTCCCATGCATAAATAGATGTTGGCTCTTGAGGAGGAGGAAACTGCCTTATTCTAAATCATCTATTTTGAAAATCATGTTCTTGACCAAGATGCAGAAGGAATTGGTTGATGGCCTCTAGCTCCCACCAACTATATTCTACCTAGATGTGGCAGATATTCACCTAATTGATCAACATCATCTATATTTTTTTACATATCCCAGTAACATCATAATCCATAGGACCACATATCCTCATGACATGGTTATTGATCAGTTCACATGTTTCCACATTTTCTATTCATATCTTGATATGTAATGGAAAAATTAAATATCCTAGAGATGAATGAAACAAGATATAATTACCTCACACCCAAAATATGCTATTATAATGTAAAAGTCATGATTCCATGAACCTTTGCAATCCACCTAGTTCATTTCAAAAAAATGTCTGAGTTCGAGGAAGTTTCATACATATAAATAAATTAAGAGTTGGATGTGACCCACCATTTCAAATTCTACAATACTTTCACATGTTATTACTTAATGTTTTACTTAAATTTACCTGTAATGGTTTATGGTAAAACAACGGCGACCTAGTTGTGTAGATAGGATTATTTGAGATTTTCATAGTCCTTCAAAGGGGTTGGATGAAGAAAACCACTAGTTCTTATCTTCCTGACCTACTCACTCAACTTTAAGATGGATCATACCATAGGATCTCCTCTAATCAAGGATTTGGTCCATCAAAAGGATGAAGTATTAATCATAAGCATGATTCATCAATGTAGGAATCTGATAACATGGCCTTCATGATATATTCAAAGATACCATTACCTTAGCTGAGATCTACTTAACAATCGTATGCTACTTTCACAGCACTGGTCTATGAGTGCTTTGGCCAAATTGGCCACACACCACATCTGAGGTACCCAACATTTTTACCATCCACATTTGATAATCGCATGATTCAAACTTAGAAACCTCTATCGAATAGCTCTTGAAGTGAAAGTTCCATAGATGAGCACACTAATTATAAAATAGATGGATTTAAATTCACTCCATTAGAACCGATTCCTACATAAGAGTAAGCATGTGCATAAAAAAAATTGTATTTTGTAGGATGCATAGAATTCCTAAATTCTTGTAAATTTGTATCATATAAACAAATATTTAGATGAATCCACAAAATCCTGTGCATGCTTGGTATAGTGTGCCTATGCATAAATATTGGGGGAGCTAAAAAGAGGACAAGAAAGAGATTATTTTGAGTAAAATGTACGAGTGCATTTTTTTGAAGCGCAAGCATGATATAAATTATGTTTTCTTAGGTTAGGGAATTCACGAAGCCTAAAGCGTGCATGCTCGTTATAACGCGTACGCATTTTTAGTGATATGAAACACGTTACACATTTTGAGCTATATGAAGTATAAGATGTTATTTGGTATTATGTTCTTGATAGCATGCTTATATTTATTTTAGTAAATATAAGATGTTAGGGTCACTCTGCACCTTATGGAACTAGTCTCGTACAATCTCCATTTGTCATGGTTTAGAAGATAGTTTTTCATATTCTAATTTGATCAGTACTATAGGTCATTTTTCAGGATTTTAGCATTCAATGACTTCAAAATTTTAGGGTTTAAATTATACAATCGACATTTGTTTTGTGAAAGACATCATAGGAATTTTTTAGGTTTTGGGGGTCTTCTTGATTGGATTATTGGCCCTAACTATTTGAATAGGACTTATTTTACATGTGTCCAAAATTATATTTTTAAATCTCATAACTCCCAAAGGTAGCAACAATTACTCAAATATATGGACTCATGCAATTCCTTATAATAAATAATGAGTCAAAACACATATATATATTTTTCTTGATTCAAATAATCAAGGGAATGGTCATCATGAGATATGTGAAGGATCTGAAACATCATGAGGATAATGGGTTTAGGAATTAGAAAAATATAGAGGTCTTCCTCAAGGCTTCCTTCATTCTTTCAGTGTTATCCCAGGTCCCAAGAATTTCCTTTAGTGTTATGTTTTTTGTCCAACTCTACCCTAACTAGTTCAATTAGGGTTTGTTTCCTCAACTAAGGAACTTAAAATCTAGGCAGGGTTTTGAATCTATTCCTCTCTTTAGGGATATAGTATTATCATTCCATCATGTTCTCAGACAACTAAACCACCTATTTCACTCATCTAGTTTCTCAACATTCATCCAAAGACTCCTCTCACTTTCCTTTACCAAAATTTCCCTTACATTTCACAAGAGCAAGGTTCACTGGTCACTTCTTGGTTTAGTCTACTAACTAAAAACTCTTCATACAAGCTAAAAGCATCCCTAAACACCCTTCTCAATCTCAAGGAGGTATGAAAAGTTTGGTTAACATATATCCACTTGTATGAGGCTTCGTAGGAGAGGTATTCATAATTATGGGAGGCTTTAGGGAGTTGCATCCACCGTGCCACAATAATAATTGTATTCTCATGAATAAAGGGTTAATGGTGATTTGGAAATCTCAAAAACATACTTATCATAATAATGGAAAATTAATTCCAACTAATAACAATTAATCATCAATAAGTAAATTTTTGGCAGGACAATCAATGTCTACCATGTGCCACCTCCATAATTCCAAATTTCATTTCATTTAAATTCACTTCAAGAAAGGTTGGGGGAAATGAACTTACCCATTTTCTTCATGCTTTTAGAGGTCCATAGAATGTTAATTAGACCCAAATTTGGCAAATATGGAGAACTTGGAAAGTCTGAATTACATTTATAAAGATAGGCTCGAAGCGAAGGAATGTATTTCGTAAGTAATTCCAATCAAATTTGTTTACTTTTTAATGTTAATACCCACTAAATCTAGCCTTGTTATTTCCATCGCTGATAAAAACAAGTTCCCAAGGAGCCAAGGGAGATTTTAAATTTATTACACAAGCATGGGGAGTTCTCTCCGATAATAGCAGAAAAGGCTACCTATGACTTCATGAGAAAAAAATCAACAAGGGCACAACCTCACCTTCCAGTCAACCCCACCTTCTACCAACTAGGAATTCCACATGCACTACCACTGTCATTGACATTGCCAATAATCTAAATAGGAATAATTCTTAAAGTGTGGATTTATTTCACTCTTTTGAATAACTTTCATATTCGATGACCACTATCCAGAACCAAAACTTCAAAAGAAGAAACAAGACTAGGAACGCAATGACCTAAACCGAGACTTAGACTAGCAATTTGAGAGGATTTCTGAGGTTCAATTTTATTTTCCAAGATGTATTACTCCAATTTTTTAGAATGTTTCTCCAGATGCAACGAAATTCTGTATTCAGAAACTCGATGATTCCTAAATTTCCAATCCTACCAAGAACCCAGTAGTCCTTAATCTTTGGATACATGGAGAAACATTACTTGGATTCCATTTATAATGATAGAGATATTTGTAAATTTGTGTTATGACCTCTAAATCTGTATGCATTTCAAGTTGTTTGGAAATCACATCACTCCCTTCACTAGGATTTATGACTACCCCTATCTTTTTGAAGGTGCATTTGAAAGCATCCATGGGTTTATCATAGAAGGAATTATCAATGAATAGAATGTCACTAAGCCATAGGCCAACTGACTCCCATTCAGAACTAAACAAGAAAGATTTACTAGGTGATTGATAACCCCTGTGTGTTCTTATCCATTCCCATGTTGTTATGTTTATTTTGTATTAAGCAGACTCAATGATGGTTCTAGGCACGAGACTAGGAAATATGGTCCTAATATTGTCATGCCCTCCTAGTTGAAGTAGTTGGAAGACCATATTAGTCTTGTTGATACTTAGTACTAATTACCCATGAAATCTAATTCTCCAGCTTTCATTTTCTTTTCTCATCTTCCATGTCATACTGAATAACTGATTTGACAGGGGAACTTCCCTCTTCAACGGTGATACACTGAATATGAATATGATCCTTGAGATTCGACCCTCATCCAACCATAATACTAGTATAAAAAAATTTCTTGGTAATGATGCATGGTTAATGGTTTAGGGTTTAGAGTTAAGGGTTGAGAGTTTAGGGTTTAAGGTTTATGGTTTAGGGAACTTAGGGATCAGTGTTCAGGGTTTAGGATTCATGGTTTAGGTTTTAGGGTTTAGTTTTTACAGGTTTAGTGGTTTCATGGTTTAGGTTTAAGGTCTCAATGTTTAGGGTTTACGGTTTATGGTTTAGAGCCTAGGTTTAAAGGTTTAGGTTTAGGTTTTAGGGTTAAGGGCTCAATGTTTAGGGTTTACGGTTTAGGTTTTAGATATTAGGGTTTAAGGTTTAGGGTTCATGATTTAGGTTTTAGGATTTAAGGGATTTAAGGTTTTAGGGTTTAGGGTTCAGTGTTTAGGGAATAAACACCTCTAATGGTATTGATCTTCTGCACTTGATCTTCAGTCTAAAATAGTGATTACAAATTGAAAACTGCTCTTGATCTTTTACACTACAAGGATCAGAAAACCTCATATATTACACATCTCTAACAAACATGTTTCTCCCCCCATATACTTTGCATTATTGAATGTCAATTTCTTCACACTCTAAAAAAAATTTCACATTTCTCATATTTCCATGTATGGTATTATGTAAGCCAGGATTACCCATTAGAAGTTGGGAAAAACAACTACATTCTAAGATTCACATTCATGATTCACTTTGATACATCTTCATATTCACAAGAACCTCTTCTTCCTTGAAAGTGTTCCTGGTTTATGCCTCACTAACTCGGTAAGGATTATGCATACTCCAAAAAACTTCACATTTCTCATGATAGATATGGTTGTTTCTACATAGATGTTTATAATTGGAGTCTAAACTATAAAAAAATGAAAGAATTATTCAAAAGAGCATAAAAAAATGATCAAATTTCCTCAGTATCCTGATCCGTCAGACCCAAAAATACTATTGGACTTGTTATTCTCAATATATAACTCTTTTGGAGCTCCAAATATTTTAAAAGCTATATAAAAATGGAGATAGTTGTATTGGGTAACATTTGTTTATACCGAATTAATCTTGGAAATCTGACATTTCCCTCCTTCAAAATATCAAAAAATGAAAGGAATCAAATTTTTATGACTCTCTTTGAATGTTATGCCTACAAAGTAGATGAATCCTTTTCAATTGAATACTGTTAGTAAATGCCAATAAGAATGGGTAAGACACAAAACATTACAGTGAGTGAAATATTTCCCATGCGATGGGACAAAGAAGATATTTGTATTGGGTAACATTTCTTTATGAAAGCTTCCCACAGGGAAGGGGTTGCTTAGAAAAGGGTTATACTAATTTTTTATTGGATATCTGGCATTTCCCTCCTTTAAAATTTTTCGTACCAATTTCAATCATTCTCATTAGTATTCTTTTTTAGAAGTCTTTCCAACAAAATCTATAGGCTCAAATATGTAAAAAAATGGCATCTACCTTGAGTCTGTGATTGTACAACTATCAATTGAGTTCTGTTTGTACAACTACCTTGTTTATGAGGGATAGTGACAAGTAACTAAATGGATATGGCAACTACCTTGTGACTTGTCAATACATATTACATATCTATGCCAAAATTGTTTTCTCCCCTACATATACTTTCTCTCTTGAATGTCAATTTCTTCACCCTCTGAAATTTTTTTTAGCATTTTTCATATTTCCTTGTATGGTACTATGCAAGTCTAGATGATCCATTGTAAGCTAGAAATAATAATCACATGCTCATATTCAAATTCATGATTCACTTTGATACATGTTCATATTCACAAGAACATATTCTTCCTTGAAAGTTACCTAGTTTGTCTCAGTAAATCATGTCTCCTAGTATCCAAGGATCGAGGACTACTGGGGTTTGTGGTAGGATTGGACATTCAAGAATCATTGAGTGTTTGAATAAGAATTTCATTACATCTGGAGAAAAAATTTCAAACATAGGAGTAATGCATATTGGAAAATAAAATTGAACTTGAGAAATCCTCTTGAATTTCCAACTTACACAAGCACTGGACTCCAGGCTCAAGGTTAAGGGTTTAGGGTCTAGGGATTAGGGGTCGATTTTTAGGGTTTAATGTTTAGAATTTAGGGTCACTAAGTCATCGACCAAATGAATTCCATTCATAACTAAACAAGAAATATTTATTAGGAAATTGATAACCCCTTTTTGTTCTTATTCATACTCCTAAGCCCTAAGTCATAATCCCTAAACCCTAAATCATAAACCTTGAATCCCAAAACCTAAACCTTAAATATTAAACCCTATTTTTACCACCTTGAACCCTAATCCTTGTTAACCTTTAAATATTACCTTACGAAGAATATGTTTAAAAAATTGAATCAATTCATTCTGAGATATTTTTCCTGAAAATGTTTTGAAATTTTGAAGTTTTTCAAAACTCTGAAGTTCAAAGTTTCAGACTTCAAATTTCAAAGGCTTTTTCTAAGGTTTCTTAGAAGAATTCACTATGAAATAAAGTTATTACTTTGGATTTCTAAACTCCAAAAGTTTGAAATGTTGAAATTTCAGAGTTTTAGACTTTTGGAGTTCGGAGTCACCTTTGGCATTTTTCACTTTTTTTGACTCAGAGTTCTAAAGTCCAAAACTCTAAAGTTTCAAAATTTTAGAACTTTGGCATTTTGGGTTTTAGAGTTCTTCATTCTATTTTTGAAAAGTTCCCTACCAAAGTTCTGAAGTCCAAAACTCCAAAGTTTTGAAGTCCAAAACTATGAAGTTTCAAAATTTGGGAACTTCAGACTTTCAGGTTTCAGAGTCTCTCATCATCTTTTGATAATTTTGTCCTTTGATTTCTGAAGTTTGAAACTTTGAAGTTTCAAAAATTAAGAAATTTGAACTTATGGGGGTTTAGAATTCAGGTTTAATATTCAAAAAATCGCATTCCATTTTAGAGTTTTCGGGTTTTTAATTTCAGAGCTTCTTTGAGCATTTAATTTTCAACTATCCCCCACATGTTGGCTTCTAAGCATTAATTCCATGTTTTTCTATACAAACTCAAATTTTCACTTGGATTTTACTCTGAAACTCTAATGTTTACTTTACTATTTTGTACTTTCGAGGCATCATTTTCAAGGTAATACTTGTTTTTGTGTTATTTCTTCTTGTTTTATGATCATTTTGGGTTTTCATTGTTTATTTATTCTCCTTTTGTTCTTATTTTCTTATTTGAAAATGGAACCCACATCATCTATCATTTTTCCCTCAATCATGTTATTTGATTCCCACAACTATGAATTCCAATATGTGTAGACATATAGTCCAAATTACACACCCTTCCTTCTAAATATTCACAAGTATTTCATTTTCATTATGTTCCCTTCAATGATTTTTGGTTTTCACAGTTGCATTTTCTAAACCTTGATTTCAAATTTTCAGAGGTTTGAAGTTTTTAGAGTTTCAGATATTTCAATTTTAGAGGTTTGGAGGTCACAGTTTCACAGTCATCTTTTTGGAGGTCTGATTTTTTCAGAGTTTCGGAGGTCTTCCATTTCAAGTTTTTAGAGATGTATTCTTCAGAGTGAGAACCTTTTCAGAGTTTTTACCCACCGTTTTTGGACTATGAAACCATCGACACTATGAGAACTTATACCATTTTTCTACGAAATTATCAATAGGTCGTTTGAATTTCATACTATAAATTAAATGTTCCACGATCCTCTAGCATTTCTTTAGGGAAAAGAAACATTATCAGGTACACATTGGTAGGAGTATATCTCCTCAGTTTAGGTAGTCTTTCCTCATACTTGGGAAATATTCAGGATACTTATCTTTTAATATTAGATGTTATAGACTATATTTTTCTAAGGTTAAAGACCACCTAACCATAAGTCTTCGCTATTTCAACATGTGATGATTAAAAATGGGCTTACTCTAATTTTTCAATTTTCATCTAAGTTCATACCTATGTACTAGAATTTTACTTTGTGTAGATGAGCGGTCAACAATGCATCTATTTATAGAGCAGGTGCCTTAAGGGGATCAGTCCAAGAATGATGATGGTAATGGTCATAATTAGACTGTACACTGAATTATGGGTTAGAGATAGTACATGGAGAGAGTGTCACTATTTGGTCCTGGCCTTAGTTTTCACTTGTAGTAGGTGCCCTTAAACCTCCTAGGTCTCATATGAATTACATTCATGACTGTATTGCTTGCCTTCCATCATTCAGCACCTTATTCATCCATATCCATGATCTATGACAACCTTATTTCACTAAGATCATGTCACTTTGACCTCGGATTTCAGCATCTGTGGCCGACACCATCACCCGTGAACGATTGTGTTTTTGAGAAAATTGTATTGGGTCTCATGGTTCAGAACGCCAGTTTCACTCGTGGATGTTGGCATCCTATATATACCCTCACCTCATTTGACACTCATAAAGAAAAGGAAGCCTTATGCATGGGGAAATGCATATTAGCTATGCTCCTTTTACACCATCTTTGCATTTGAGTCACCTAGCTCTTGGTTCATCTTTCAAAAATCTTAGTTGGATTGGATTGGACTACTCTTATTCTTGGATGGTTGTAGTTGCACTATTGGGTCATTCATATAGTGAATCTAGGAGATGAATGAACTTCCCAGGTACTCTACTTAACATTGACATCTCATCTTTTTGAATCTTTGTCCTCAGAATTGAGATAGATACATCAGTGACCATTACTACATATACATAGGGTGAATTCTCTAACCATCTCTTGTCATTGTTATCATACATACATTCATTTCCTTCTTAATTGTGTTATAATTAGCTTAGTATTTCTGATGAGGATGTTTAAAAGGTATGCTAGTTAGCATAGTAATCTTATCTATTATCAGTTTCCATTAGATTTACATATGTAAGTTATTCCCATGTATCTTTATTGTTGATCCTAGTACCTCTACCAACATGCCAACCATTGATATCTATGTAGGGTTCCTTCCTCTAGAATTGGTTTCACGATGTTTTGGCCTTATCACAAAACCCTGGGTTAACCTAGTGACATAAGGCAAGAGTTCAGTTGCCTCTCTAAATGTGTGACCCTAGGTACTCACTTGTATCCCCTTTGAGTTTATCCCTAGAAATTCCATGTACGATGTAGAAATGTTTCCTACTTAGTTGCCTGTGATACCTTTTGTCCCAGAACCAGACTTTGAATTAGTGAATGTATATTTCATTGAGACACGGGTTTTGGCCCATATATCAAATGGGGCATGCAACTGAGAGGATCATCCTTGGATTAATATTTGAGAGGATTATAGAGGTTATAATGATGTAGACAAAGAATCAACTAATAAGTAATGATTTTAGATGAGGCTAGACAATTAGGTCATAGTAGATATGACTTTTGGCATTTTTAGCGATGTTTAATTTTTTAAAATGTTGGGTCCAATATTCTTTCTTAGATAAGTGTGGTGGGGCAATCAACCTTTTCCTTAGGATCGAATACTATCCAGTTTTGGATGCTACTATCCAGTACTAAGGAAATGCTAGTGTCCATGGTACTAAAGAACGTATTATTGGTTGGCCTAGATGTTCAAATTTCACCCAAAGTATTGCTTTATATGGACTTTTTGAATTGTATGCCCAGTAAACTAATAAGTCTCCCTAGACCCACAAACAGTTGTTTGTGTATGTGTAGAAGGCCAGTATTAATTCATCAGAAGATTTCATTTATGCGTGGGGAAGTTCATATCTTGATCCAAGCCCCCTACTGTCTAAGGATTGGGTCCTTAGTAATGAGGACTGAGTAAAAAGTTGTTGGATCTATCCATTGATTGCGGCATTTGTGTCACTAGATTGCGGAAGGTACCCCATGATATGCATCTTCCATTATCACATCCTCTATTATGAGAGATGATGTGCTAAACACATGTACTTCTTTTGGATCCTTACATACAAGAGAAGAAAGTGATACTCAGAGGATGTCCTATCACTATTCATAGGGGAATTACTAGTGGTAGGGGATAAAGTTTTGAGGTGATGATCCTCAAGGGATATTTCATTTGAAAACAATTAAGAGACTTGCTAGGAGGTACTTTATAAGGTCACTCATGTCAATGCAAATTTTTTACATCCACGTCATGGATGATATAGTGAGGTATGAGGTTTCGCATTTTTATACTAATGTTATTATAGTGGTTATAGCTTATTTTGTGGCCATATCAGGTGAAAGGTGGGGTATGCTATATCCTATCCCATGCATCTACTGATATTTTAGATGTTTATATTGAGCAACATGGGACTCGATATGCAATAGAATTTGTTGCCTATATTGGCACGTGATTGATATAAGTGAATATTGGATAGATTTACTCCATAGGAGGATAATGCCAAGGTGGTATTAATGAGATCATTTCTATTATTATCTATAATATGGGAATCATGAGAAAAATTCTTTGAAGTTGTTAGGCCCACTTAGTGGAAGACTAAATATGGACTATCACGGCAGCAGACTATCATATCTTTATGTAGTGAGGTAGGGTTGGCAACCAACGGAGGTACTTGTTATCCAAAATGTGCCCCTGCTCATTTTTGTGGCTAACTCATTGTGTTCTTACCTTTCTTGTGCCTCAGTCTCCATTTTTTATTTTTAGGCACTCAAAATCTTTCTAAAATGGCACCATTGGATAGAGTTCTTTCTCAGCTTTCCAGAAAGGTAAAATTTTCCTCCTAACTCCTCATATTTTTGAAGTTATGGCTCGGCGGAGTTTTTTTGGAAAAAATTTTCCCTTAAAAGGCCCGCAGCCAATGAGGAAGCCACCACGTGGCACCTGGAGTGGCAGAGCGTGGGGAAAATTTGAAATTTTTTCCAAAGACCAAACGGGTAAAAATTCAAACTTTTTGCCCGCCGATCCGATTTTGGCCTGTTTTTGCCCTAAAACTTCAAATCGCCATATCTTTCGATCCAGAGCTCGGTTTTTCACGTTCTTTATATCAATGGAAAGCTGGTGAAATTCTCTACAAGATTCTGATGGTAAATTTTTGTCATTTTGAGTTCGAGTTTGGAGAGATAAAATCAAGAAACATTCCTCTGGCACGTGGTAATGGCCAGAAATGACGTTTCAAAAACCAGTTTTAATGCAAAATGGGTTGCATTCTTCTTCAGCATGGCTAAAAATGTCAGGGCATGGGTCTGTAAGGATGCCCATGCTATTTTAATGCATCTTCATTCAATGGGGAATGGCTTCCACATTTTAAAAATGTTTTCTCCCTCCTGGGCTCGACCCATGCATTGTAAAAGCCAGATTTGGCTCATTTTTTGAGGTTGAACTTTTTAAAGATAGCAAGCTTCTTCTTTCACCTTTAACAAGTGATTTTTGCAAGTATCAGACCTTCTTCATGATTGTAACAGGTTTCTACCTCTTTGATGTTGCAAATGCAAGGATTTTGACAGTGAAAAATGACAGTGCAGACTCTGTGATCAATTTTCAGTCCTTTGTTTGTATTTTCTTGCTTCATTTAGACCTCTAATTGCATCTTATCAGCCTGTGTATGATGTTTCATGTTGCATTTTATGAAATTGTGTCAATTGTCATGAACAAGAAGTGTTCACCACTCCTTTGGTGTATCACCTATTAGTTTAGTTTCAATTTTTACACTTTCTATCTCTGTCTCCTTGGAATTTAGAGTAGGATTAGGATTCAAACCTCTGACAATTTGTAAATAATAGATCTGATCAGAGGAGTTTGAGGAACCAGCCTCTAATCTGGATATTCCTCTCTCATTTTACAAGTCCCACACTTGGAGAGAGGTTTCAATGTTGTGTAATCACACTGGATGCCTAGAAACATCAACTTAGAAAGTTTGATTTGCATCTAGGGGTGCTGCTAATTTGAAACAACAATTTTTGGCATGCCCGGTGGGACCTTAGAGGTCTTCATCTTCATTGCAAAAAAATTGATGTGCATTTTTTGCAAGTTTCTTGCTTTAAAAGAGCTATAAATTACACATCTGGTGACTCCAAGGAAGAAGAATCAGCTGGTTTTAGCAGTGCAGACTTGAAAACTCATGAGAAGAATCAACACAAGGTCAAGAGCTAGAGAGGAAGAGGTGTTGTTTGAATATCTGCAATTATCTCCAAGAATAAGACAAAGAGGGAGGAGAATTCAAAGGTCTCCATCTCCACCAAACAGAACTCTATCAACTCCTCCACCTGGTAGACCTTTCATCCAATCAACAAGGGTTCTAAGGCCAATTAGAATGGCACAACACAACCCCTATGTCAATTTCACTGGCAGCAGCCCACTTGCTCTCAATGCACAAAATCCAATCCCAGTTGCAGCATTGAAGAACATTCCATACTTTACTAGAGAAAATCAGACCACTCCTGGTGATCATGTCAAGGATATTGCTAATATTTGTACAATCCATGAGATCAATGAGATGCAAGTTGCTGTCAAACTGCTGGCATCTTCATTCAAAGGGAAAGCTTTGCAATGGTTCAGGAGCCTTGCTTCAGGATCTATCCAAAATTGGAACCAATTATGTATATCCCTCCATGAGCAATTTAGAGAAAAGGGAGATAACTTGTCCCTTTTGGAACAATTAACAACTATCAAAAGAGCTCCCAATGAGCAGCTGACTGAATTTAACTTCAGATTTAAAAGGACTTGGGAGAGAATTCCAATGGTAGTAAGGCCAACAGCAGAAGGTGCTTTTCTATATAACCTAAAAGCTTTAAATTCTGATATTTCTATGTTAATTAAATCCATGGGATGCACAACTATCCCTTCTGCTTATAGCATTGTCATTAGAGCTGAAAATTGTCTGATTCAAGCTGTAAAACTAGCTCCTAGACCTCCAATGCCATTGTATCCAAATTTAGAAGTCCAAACACTAGTCAAACACCTAATTTAGCTCCTATTCCCACTCCTAGAAATTAGAATTCAAATGAAGCTTCTACTTCATCTTCTAGTGCCTCAAATGAATGTCCAAGAAGTCATGAAGCAATTGCAAAATTTAGGTAATGAGCTTGTTACATCAAGAGACAACAAGCCCAAGGTTTTAGACCTTCTTATCAGCCTCAAGCTTAGCCTAATAGGCAGCCATATCAGCCTCAAAGACCACCCAATCCAAGCTGTAAATCTAAAATCAAGCAAGGCCTCCTGCCAACAGACCATTTCAGCCCTATAATCCCAAATGCACTTCTGCCTCTAAAGCAACTTGGTATCAGTACAAAACAACATAGCTCAAGAGTATGACTGGTGTTTCCCATGCAATGAACCTCACAACCAGTCTATGTGCTTCAATGGTGCCCTAAATCAAGCCTTAATGGTGACAAAAACTGGTGTGGAGGGTGAAGGGAGTCAAGGAAATAACCAACAACAAGAAACCTCCAGCAACAATCAGCTCCAAATGATACCACACTTGTAAACTGGCAGGCAGAAGACTTTTGTGGCATGAATCAAACAATCTCTCAAAGTGGCAGCCAACACAAGGTCAAAGAGGAGGAATTTGGGTGAAGACAGCCATTGGCTCCAAGTCAATCCATAACCTTCTAGGTGGAGCTCCACAAACTATTGGCAACACAGAAATTCAGTTCCAAACATGCAAGGACAGCCCATGATGGCTCCTAGACCAACTGTAGAATGCCAGGTTGCTACCCACGTATAGCAAGGAATGAATGTGTAGGCCAAAGGGGACATAGCTCAAATATGATTCATCTCCATTCAACATCATTGATCCAGATGAAGAAGACAAATGTAAACATATCAATGTGGGAATCACTATCCATCCCAGGCCAAAGAGATTTGCTACAAGCTGCCATGAAGGACTAGTCAACTTCAAATCAACAGGTCCAAATGCAAGAGAAGCTACTCATAAATACTTCCCAGCCTAAAGGGAATCATGGAAGACATTCAAAGGTAAAGATATTGAAGCCCCCTCCATTCTATGTTTCATTGATCATTGGGGACCAATTAGTACACAATTGCATGATTGATTCCGGGGCAAGTAGTTCAGTAATGTAAGCAAATAGCTGACTAGTTGGGGCTTCAATATGAAGCCATATCCAAAGGGGTAGTGCAATTGGATGGGACAACAGTAACAATGGTTGGAGTGATTAAAAACTTGAGTCTCACTTTGCATGCATGCCCCAACATTGTTGTTTTGCAAGATGTCTCAGTGATAGATCTTCCACCACTCTTTTCCCTATGTTTGTCAAGGGATTTCATAGCTAAGATTGGAGGTTACTGTTATCCAAAATTCACCCCCCAGGGTAATTTTGATAACATGCATCAGAATTATTCAGTCCCGAGCAAGTATATTGATTCAAGGAAGCAAAAATCATGTTTCTGGGGTCCCCTTGAGCTTCTTTCTAACTCTCCCATCCAAGAAGAAAACCCAACAAGTTTTAGAAAATGTGAAAAAATTGCAAAAAGCCAAGCTTGGGGCCCAGAAAAAATGAGAAAATCGGCTAAGTCCTAGTCCAGGCGGTCCTTGGGACAGTTGGGACGTCGGGGCTATGAATCGGCCGAAAAGCCGCCAGGTGTCTGCGGTGAAGCAGTGTGGACAGTTGGGACGTCGGGATGCGTGGGGCGTGAAAAGTACCGAATCGGCCGAAAAAAGGGAAAAAATTTCCTAAGTCTTTTGTTTCACTCGGTTTGGGACAGTTGGGTAAAACCACTCGGGTGTGGATCGGCCGGTTTGGTGCAAGTCAGTACATTTCGGGGGTGGTTAGGATATTTTTCCCAGATGGAGTTTGGGACACCGGGCACAAAAGCCGCGGAGGACGTGAACCGGCCGATTCTGCTGAAACAAGAAACTTTCGTTTGGGACATTTCAAAATGTACGCGGAGGACGCGAAAAGCTGAAAAATTCGAGAGCCAATGGAATCTCGCCACATGTCTTCAAGGCAAAGAGGGACAAGGAAGCCCGAATCGGGTGGCAGGAGAAATTTTCAGTTTGGGACATCTAGGCCAAAGGTACGTGACGGGAGCATGGGACGTGAAGAGCCGAAAGAGCTGCCAACGAATCAAATCTGCCACGTGTCTTCACCTCATCGAAAGCCCGGCGGGAAAATTTTGAAAGTTTTTCCAAATGGGCAAAATTTCAAAGGGAAATGGTCAGGAAGGGCCCGCATCCAATGAAATCATGCACATGTCCTAAGGCACTTGAGTTGGCGGAGCAGGGGGAGAAATTTGGCAAAAGTTTTCACCAAAGTGAAAAACAAAAAGGACAAGAGTGCCCCCTCATGGCCTGTCAATAAAATAGTGCCACGTGTCCCAAGTGGCAAGAAATTAAAAATGGAAAATTTCCAAAGGTATAAAGTTTTTTCAAAGGAAAGCCCGCGGAAAGGTGAAGGAGAGAGAATCATCCAATCAGCCTGACACGTGTCATCCAAGTGGCAGAGCGCGGAAAAAATTCAAATATCCGCTGAGTTTTGGCCTGTTTTTTGCCCTAAATCTTCAGATCACCATAACTTTTGATCCAGAGCTCGGATTTTCACGTTCTTTATATCAATGGAAAGCTGGTGAAATTATCTACATGATTCCTAGGTCAATCTTGCATTTTGGTTCAGTTTGGAGAGAGAAAATCAAGAAACATCTCTGGCACGTGGTAATGGCCAGAACTGACGTTTCAACAACCAGTTTTAATGCAAAATGGGTCGCATTCTTCTCCAGCATGGCCAAAAATGTCAGGGCATGGGTCCACCATAAGGATGCCCATGCTATTTTAATGCAACTGCATTCAATGAGGAATGGCTCCCATGTTTTTTCACATTTTCTCTCTCCTGGGCTCGACCCATGCATTGTAAAAAGCCAGATTTGGCTCATTTTTAAAAGGTGGTTCATCTTTTCAGCTCTGCCCTCCCTTCTTTTCTTCTCCAGGGTTGAAAATGGAGTTCAAACCTCCTCCCTTGCTCTGTAATGGCATTTTTGCCTTTTACTATTGAAATGATGTTCTGTGCAAACTTCTGAAGCAACAAAAATGTGTTTTGTGATGCATCTGTCCATCCTTGCTCGTTTTTGCTTGTTTTCTTCTTGCCTCTCTTCATTGCAGGTATTTGTGCATGTTTGAATGTTCATTGCAGGTTTGGAGCTGTGTTCATGGAGTTTTGGGACATTTTCTGTGTGAAATCTATCCTTGGGCCTGTGATGCATCTGTCCATCCTTCCCATTGCTCACCTCTCTTTGTTCCATGGCAGTTTTGATAGATGTTCAACATTTTCCTTCTCTGGTGTATCACCGTTTTAGTGTAGGCTCTATTTTTCCCTTTTCTTTCTCTCTCTCTCTGTCTCCTTGGCATGGTTAGATTAGGATTAGATTAGCTTGCCTGCACTGGAATAGCTTGTGGCAGGTAGTTTAGGAAGAGGAACCAGCCTTCTCTGGAGATTCCTTTCTCATTTTCACAAGTCCCACACTTGGAGAAAGGATTCAATGTTGTGCAATCACACTGGATGCTAGAGTGATCAAACTAGAAATCTGATCAACATCCAGGGGTGCTGTGATTTTGCACTAACAGTTCTGGCATGCCCGGTGGGACCTTAGAGGTCTTCCACTTCATCTTTTGCAGGTTGGTGTGTTCCTGTGAAGATTTCAGCCTTTGGAGGCACTTGCAAACACATCTGGCGACTCCATCTGATCAGCAACCCATTTCTGAAGTTGCAGACCTGTTTTTCATCCATTCCCATCCATCCTTTTTTCCATCCCTTTCATTCTTTTCCATTCCATGAAGTTGTGCAATCATGACTTCATTTCCATCATGGAATTCACATTTACAACAGCAGCAATGTTTCTCACCTCCAACATGTTTTTTAAATCCTCCAAATCATCATTTTGAACAAATTCAAAATCAGCATGCATACCCATATGAGCAGCAATGCCAAAATCAGTTTGGCTATGGAGCTTTCCAAGAGCAAGAGTATGCATATAATGAAGACAATCAGATGCAAGATGCTGGTCTGTTGGAGAAAATCCAAAAGATGGAGGTAAAGATGGTGCAGTCCAGAGCAACAGCTCAAATGAGAGCTTTCAGAATTGGTTGCAGGACTCCTTGTCCATGGGGAGGCCCTTTTCCAAGACACTTCAGCCCTCAGGAGAAGCTGGACTTCATGATGAAGATGCTGCCCCAACTTGCACAATGGACAGCAGAAATAGAGGCCTATACACTTGTTGTTGAACAACCTTGTCAATGGGTAAGTTCTACACCATCATCTGGTTTTTCTCTTCCCATTACTCAAGCAGCACCATCTCATTTGGAATTGCAAATTCTAAACTCCCCATCTGCTGTCCCAAATGTTGATCCCATGTCTCCACCTCTCAGTCTTCCACCACACCTCAATTCTTCTTTCCTTTTTCCTTCCAAACAGTCATCCCCTCCACAAGAGCTAAAAGAAATACGCTCTCCCCCAAAGAAACAAGAGGTTTCACCTCCTCTACCACCACAAAAAATTTCCAAATCAATTGAGTTACAACCCATCCCTCCTCTTGCATTCCCAATTCCATGTGGGGAAGAAGAAATTGCAAAAATCGGCCATGAAGGACAGCAAGAAGAGGAGCCCAACAGAAAAGAAATGACAGACAACTTGAGGGTTTGGGCTGCCAAATTTGGGATGACAAAGATCCCCTTGATGGTTAAACCTACAGAAGAGGCTAAGGTTGAACAAATGGTGGTTAAGACTGATTTTGTGGCAGCAGAAGAAGAGAAAAAAGAAGAAGCAGATCAGCAGTCAGTTTGCTCAGAAAGTAGTGTCCATGTTGGCACTCTATTTGAAGGGAATGCTGATTCAATTCAAGTTGCACAATCAGCCATAAAGGAAGAAAGCTCAGAAGAAGATCTTGCAGTCCCAACTTGTCCTCTAGAGCAGCAGATTGAAGAGTTTGACTTGACAAACTTCATGCTAGAGGAAGAGTTCTATCAAGAGCAAGATTGTCTTCAAGTAGTAGAGAAAGGAGAAGCTGCTCCAAATCCAAAAGAAGAGGAGCACATTCTAGTTATGGAGGAGAAAATTGTAGATCCAAGGGCTTTGAGCACAAAGCAGGCTACAGGAGAACCTTCAGTTCTTCTTTCTACTTCACCTCTCTCAAGTTCTAGTACTGAAGAGGAGTTTGATCTCTCAAACTCAATGTTGGAGGGTGAAAGAAACCATGGTGGTCAAGTTACAGATCAAGAAGACACCATGGAGGAAGTGGAGCATTTGCAGCAGGACAGCCATGAGGCAGTTTATCTGTCAGATTTGGAGGACTGTTTTGATGGAGAAGAGCCGGTTGAGTTTCCACCATTCTCTCTTTCATCATCCACATTCCAAACACTTGAGTCTGCTGTCATGAAGGAGAACATTCATTTGCAGCAGCCTGCATCTTATAGCAGCTCTTTGGAACCAAGATTGGAAGATTTTAATCTTTCATGTCCTTCATTGGAGGAAGAGAAAGGACAAGGAATTTCACCATTGCTTCCACACCATCCATTCAAGAAGGTCTACAAGAAGACTCCATTTTTGGAGTTGAAAATCAGAGCTATGGGCATATCAAATGGATCATACCTTGCCCAATCAGGTATTTGGCTTCATTGGAGCCAAAGGAGAAGTCACAACCAGTCATGCTTGCTTCTGAGCATGAGGGTGAGCTACAAAGTACCAAGGATCAGCTGTCATACCTCTTCAATCCAAATGCAGAGCAACTAAAAGAGATATTGAATTTGCCTTCAGCTGATACCTTGATGATTTGGGTGGAAGACCAGCTTCTTGTTGATTTTCCACTCATCCAATCAGCCATGTTCAGCTCCAAATCAATTGCATGGCTGCCACTTTTGAGAAAGGAAGCTATTTCTCACAACCAATTGCAGGGTTTGTTTAGCTTGCCTTTGCTTCCAGTTAGAGTAGAGTAGGTAGGTTTGCTTTTAGCAGAAGAAGTGCTTGTGCACACTCTGCATGTTCCATTTGGAGCATGTATGATTTTCAGTTTTGTACATAGTTTTTGTGGTGCTGGTTTTGCTCTTGCACAGTCCATTTCAGTGGCATTTTGGTGAGAATGACTCCATTTCAGTGGGTTTCCAAGTGGCTCAGAGAGGAGGTTTTCAAAGTTCAGATCAGTTTTCAGGCTACAACTCATGACTCCATGCCCAATGGATGCTTCAGGCAACTGGTAACTTCATCTAGCAGGCAGATGACCCCGCTGAGTCGCCAAATTGTTATCCAAAATTCACCCCCAGGGTAATTTTGATAACATGCATCAGATTATTCAGTCCCGAGCAAGTAGATTGATTCAAGGAAAAAAATCATGTTTCTGGGGTCCCCTCGGCTTCTTTCTAACTCTCCTATCCAAGAAGAAAACCCAACAAGTTTTAAAAATGTGAAAAAATTGCAAAAAACCAAGCTTGGGGCTGAAAAAATGAAGAAAATCGGCTAAGTCCTAGTACCCGGACAGTTGGGACGTCGGGGCCGAATCGGCTTGGGTCCGCGTAGCAGTTGGGACAGTTGGGACATCGGGCACGTGGGACACGAAAAGTTGAATCGGCCGAAAGAGGGAAAAAATTGCCTAAGTCTTGTTTCACGCAGTCTGGGACATCCGGGCCAAAAGTATGCGTGGGACGCGGATCGGCCGGTTTGGCGCAAGTCAGTCCATTTCGGGTGGTTCGGAGATATTTGTCCCAGACAGTCTGGGACAGTTGGGCCAAAAGTACGCGGAGGACGCGAACCGGCCGATTCGGCCGAAACAGAGGGACTTTCGTCTGGGACAGTTGGGCCAAAAGTACGCGTGGGACGTGAAAAGCTGAAAGAGCCGAGAGCGAATGGAATCTCACCACGTGTCTTCACCGCAAACAGGAACAAGGAAGCCCGAATCAGGCGAAGCAGGATATTTGTCAGTTTGGGACAGCCGGGCCAAAGGTACGCGAGGGACGTGCGTGGGGCGCGAAAAGCCGAAAGAGCCGCCAACGAATCAAATCTCGCCATGTGTCTTCACCTCATCGGCCCAGCGGGAAAATTTTGAAAAATTTCCAAAGGCAAAACAAAAGGGAAATGGTCAGGAAGGGCCCACATCTAATGAAATTGTGCCATGTGGCACTTGAGTGGTAGAGCGCGAGGGAGAAATGGGAAAATTTTCCCAAAGTGAAAAATACCAAATTTTCGAAGGACAAAGTGCGCCCCTCAGGCAAAGCCAATAAAATAGTGCCACGTGTCCAAGTGGCAAGAAATTAAGGAAGGGAGAAGGAATTTTCAAAGGATGAGCCCATGGATGAATCAGAGCCTGACACGTGTCATCCAAGTGGCAGAGCGCGGAAAAAATTCAAATATTTTCCCGCCGATCCGTTTTGGCCTGTTTTTGCCCTAAATCTTCAGATCGCCATAACTTTCGATCCAGAGCTCGGATTTTCATGTTCTTTATATCAATGGAAAGCTGGTGAAATTATCTACACGATTCCTAGGGTCAATCTTGCATTTTGGTTCAGTTTGGAGAGAGAAAATCAAGAAACGTCTCTGGCGCGTGGTAATGGCCAGAACTGACGTTTCAACAACCAGTTTTAATGCGAAATACATTCTTCGCCAGCATGGCCAAAAATGTCAGGGCAGGGTTCTACCCACCCACCATATTTGAGATGCATTAAATTCAACCTAGAAGTGGTTGGGGTAGATCCCATTTTTTCTCTCTTTTCTCTCTCATTCTTCGACTATATGCATTGTAAAAAGCCAGATTTGGCTCATTTTTAAAAAGGGTGGTTCATCTTTTCAGCTCTGCCCTCCCTTCTTTTCTTCTCCAGGGTTGAAAATGGAGTTTGAACCTCCTCCCCTTCTCTGTAATGGCATTTTTTCCTTTTACCATTAAAATGATGTTCTGTGCAAACTTCTGAAGCAACAAAAATGTGTTTCGTGATGCATCTGTCCATCCTTGCTCGTTTTTGCTTGTTTTCTTCTTGCATCTCTTCATTGCAGGTATTTATGCACGTTTGAATGTTCATTACAGGTTTGGAGCTGTGTTCATGGATTTTTGGGACATTTTCTATGTGAAATCTATCCTTGGGCCTGTGATGCATCTGTCCATCCTTCCCATTGCTCACCTCTCCTTGTTCCATGGCAGTTTTGATAGATGTTCAACATTTTCCTTCTCTGGTGTATCACCGTTTTAGTGTAGGCTCTGTTTTTCCCTTTTCTCTCTCTCTCTCTGTCTCCTTGGCATGGTTAGATTAGGATTAGATTAGCTTGCCTGCACTGGAATAGCTTGTGGCAGGTAGTTTAGGAATAGGAACCAGCCTTCTCTGGAGATTCCTTTCTCATTTTTGCAAGTCCCACACTTGGAGAAAGGATTCCATGTTGTGCAATCACACTGGATGCTAGAGTGATCAAACTAGAAATCTGATCAACATCCAGGGGTGCTGTGATTGCATCAACAGTTAACAGAGATCCTTAAGATGTACATTCTTTGAAAGCAATCTATGTCTTGAAGAGTTCTTGAGATGCTAGTTATTTGAAACGGTTTTGAAAAGGAGTGGGTAAATGTTAGATATGGGGATAGTGGGGCTTCAAGATCTATGACTAATTTGTATACCCATCTAGTCAATAATACATATCCGTGATGACTTTCCACCTCCTTTAGCTCTATAGTTTATCAAGGATTTCACTAAAAAGAGGCTACATAATCAACATCTGTAAATGCATTGAATCCTATACACAAAGCTCCAACCATCATATTCAATTCCACATTTTACCTCCAGCTACAAATCAATGCCAATTTTTTAGGTTTGATCAGGAAGATTATCCAAGCACTTATGAATCATGATCACCAAGGTTGATTGGGCATCCCAGATTCGAACATTGCATAGGAATGGGAAAACAATGGGCATGCTTTTTCCGGGTTATAAATTAGATGGAGGAATCTATTTTAGGAGTTTATATCCATGAAGAGAATCCAGCCTTTCCTAGCATCACTTTCATACCACAAAGATGATAATGAATTATGGCAGTTGTTCTTGATGGATTAAAGAAGTAGACAAGGCTGCAGAGGGGGAGCTATGAATTTGTTTCTCCCCAAGGTATCCGTAAAGTATTGGTGGCCTTCAGCTTTAGATTTGCAATTTGTCTGTTCAAATAACACAACTGAATATGAATGGTGGTTTGATCTCATGTTATTTTGCATTGGTCAAGGAAAAAGAGGAATAAAGAACTTGCAAGTCTTTGGAGGACAGTGAAGCTTCAGATTGTTAACAGGTTAGAGGCAACATGCTGCCAAGAATGATCTACTCAAGAGCTACAAGAACAGGGTATGGGACCTCATTGAATATTTTGAATTCACTTTAACATCAATTCCATCCCTAGGAAAGAGAACCAAGCTGTAGACAGGCTTGCAGTAATTGGGGCAGCCTTTGACATTGTTGAAGATCATTCAAAAGATAAGGTACAGCCTTAGCCCTATCAAAGTGATTGTGAGGCCTAACTATTCCTGGATAATAACACAAGTTGGCAAGTGTTTGAAAATGATAGCAAATCATCCATTTCTTGCAAGAAGAAGTTGAGTTCTCAGCTAAGAATCAGGAAAAGTTAGAACAGCAATATGGTGATCAAGTAGTACAGCTAAGAACAAACAAACTACCAAAGGGACTTATCACTTTGGAGTCCATTTTCAATCCTAATGACCAGTTTCCAGAAAGGAGAAAGCAAACATCCAGGTGAAGGGAGAAGATTCAGAGGACCCCCATTTTAGTGGAAGAGGAAAAATGTTCCAAATTGGAAAGGTGACAACTGAGCAAGAAAAATATGAGTTCATACAACTTTGTCAAGAGTTCCCTGATGTGTTTTCTTGGAGCTATGAAGATTTGAAAGGTTTCAATCCCAAGTTAGCTCAGCATACCATTGAATTAGATCCAAATACTAAGTCCATTTAGGCAGAAACAAAGGCCAGTCAATCCACACATTGAGCCTCTCATGAGAAAAGAATTGAATAAGTATTATTGAGTCAAGAATCATATTCCCTATCAAGCATTCTAGTTGGGTTGCCAACTTGGTTCCAGTCAGAAAAAGATCGTGGAGAAATCAGGCTGTGTGTGGACTTCAGAGATTTGAATAGAGCATCTCTCAAGGATCACTATCCACTTCCTTCCATGGAGTAAATATTACAAGTAATAGCTGGTTCAGAAGAGGTTTTCACTACTTGATGGAAATACTCAGGCTATAATCAGATTATGGTGAAGGAGGAAGATAGTTCAAGACAGCCTTCACAACCAAATGGGGAACATATGCTTACAAGAAGATGCCATTTGGACTATCAAATGCTAGGAGCTACATTCCAAAGAGCTATGGACATGGCATTCAAAGGACTGATTAACAAGATGGTGCTGGTATATCTTGATGATATCACTGTATTCTCAAAGAATGTAGCAGACCACCTCTTTCACCTCAGGCAAGTGTTTCAGAGGTGTAGAAAGTTTGGAGTGTCCTTGAATCCTAAAAAATGTGTATTTCTTAGCACATGAAGGAAAGCTCCTTGGGCCACATTGTCTCTAAAGAAGGATTAAAAATTGATCCAGAAAGAGTTGAAGCCATCCATGGACACTACCATTACCAACCACAAGAAAGCCCTCTCAAAGTTTCTTAGGGAAGGATAAAATTTGTTCGGAGGTTTGTGCCTGAATTTTCCACCCTTGTCGAATCCTTTAACCATGATGTAAAGAAAAGTCATGGCATTCAAATGGATAATAGAAGGAAAAGAGAGTTTTGAAGCCATCAAAGAAGCAATATCACAAGCCCCAACTCTTATCAACCCAGACTTCTCCAAGGACTTCATCCTCTATGCTTTTGGAGGGTCATGACACAATATCTGCCATCTTGGTACAGCATAAGAAGGAAGGTAATCATGAACAACCAATAGCCTTCTTCAGTCAGATCTTGGAGGACTATGAGGTGAGGTAATCTTTCATTGAAAAGCATGTTCCTTGCTGTTCATTAGGAGCTTGAAGAAATTCAAGCATTTAGTCTCAAACAACAAGATTCAATTGCTAGTGTCTCATGCTGGTGTTAAGGACTTCCTCCTAAACAAGGACTTGAATGAGAAGAGGGCAGGTTGGATCACCCGTGTCATGGAGTATGACATTGAGATCAAAGTGACCAAGCTGGTAAGAGGAAAAGGATTGTGTGAGCAGCTAGACTTCAAAGCAAGCAAAAGGAGTCATGCAATGAAGAAGGAGGCTATTCTATTGCAACACAGCCATGAGCCAAGAAGCAGAACAAGAAGAGACACAATGGTGTACCCACTCCTTGTTGGACCCAAGACATTATGCACTTCCTACAAACAGGCCTATGTCCTCCAGAAATGAATAAAACAAAAATAAGGTACTTTAGGTTCCAAGCCATCCCATATGTTCTTCATTGATGGCATTTTGTTCAAAAGGATGTGAATGGAGTTCTCTTGAGATGCATTTCCACAAATCAGATTGAGAAGGTGGTGGATGAGTTCCATGATGGAGAAGCTGGAGGTAATTTTGCTCCATGAGTAACAGCTCTAAAGATCATGAAGGCTGGTTATTATTGGCCCCACAGATTTTAGTGATTGCTATGCATGGATCAAGAGGTGAAAGAAATGTGCATTTTTCACAGGTAAAGAGAAGCTAGCTGCCCTTCCATTCCATCCAATCTCAGTTGATCAACCATTCATGCAATGGGGATTGGATTTCATTGGAGTGATCAATCCCAATTCAAGCCAAGGCCACAAATGGATTTCAACAGAATGGACTACTTCACCAATGGACTAAAGTAGTAGCACTCAAGGAGGAAAATGAGTCTAGTATACTAGATTTCTATGATGGGATTGTAACCAGGTTTGGTGTACCATCTACTATCATATCAGATAATGCATTGGCATTCCTTGGCACCAAGGTGACTGAGTGGGCTGTCAAGAATGGGATATACCTAAGTACTTCATCAAACTATTACCCCCAAGGTAATGGCCAAGCTGATTCCACAAACAAGAACTTGTTGAGGATCATTAGGAGGACTCTTGATGAGAATCAGAGGACTTGGCACACCAAACTGAAATCAGCCTTATGGGCTGATAGGATCACACCCAAGAGATCAACATGTAACTCTCCATTCAAGCTTGTCTATGGAAGAGAGGAAATCTTTACCCATATCACTTGAGTTGCCAACATTGGAACTCATGAAACAACTGGAGTTGCTTGAATTTGAGCCTATGGAAGTGAGATATGCAGAATTGATGGAGCTAGCAAGAGATCAGAAATCAGGCATCCCAAGCAATGGAGAAGGATCAAGCTTTGATTAAGAAGACCTTTGATAGAAAGGCCAAGGATCTAGATCTTTCCAAGTTGGAGATCTAGTGTTGAAATGGGATGCAGATAGAGAAAAACCAGGAAGGCATTCCAAATTTGATGCCATATGGAGTGGCCCATACATGATCACAAAGTGTAAAGGACAGCAATGATTTTCCAATTGGCTTCATTGGATGGCGAAGAATTGTAGATTCCAGTCAATGGAATCTATCTCAAAGCATTGCTACTAAAGGAAATATCTCACACCTTGTACATATTAGTTTAGGATTTTCATTCCTCCAAGTGCTTGTGCACATTGCTTTGCTGTAGATTAGTTTTTCTTTCCCTAAGTGCTTTGGCACAAGCTTGCTATGTCCCTAGAAATGTGTTTACAGGCCTTGTTTCCATCAGGTGATATTCCATCTTCCTCCTTGCAGTGTTCTAAGTCAGTTGGGGTATCCAAACAGAGAATTCAATGACTCCATACCCAATGGATTGCTTCAGGCAACTGGTAACTTCATCCAGCAGGTAGGTGACCCCTCTGAGTCGCCAAAATTGTTATCCAAAATGTGCCCCTGCTCATTTTTGTGGCTAACTCCTTATGTTCTTACGTCTCTTGTGCATCAGTCTCCATTTTTTATTTTCAGGTCACTCAAAACCTTCTAGAAATGAGCACCATTGGATAGAGCTCTTTCTCAGCTTTCCAGAAAGGTAATGTTTTCCTCCTAACTCCATCATATTTTTGAAGTTATGGCTCGGCGGAGTTTTTTTGGAAAAAATTTCCCCTAGGAAGGCCCATGCAGCCAATGAGGATGCCACCACGTGGCACCTAGAGTGGTGGAGCACAGGGAAATTTTAGAAAAATTTTCCAAATGACCAAAAAGGTGCAAAAATTTGAATTTTTGCCCGCCAACCCGATTTTGGCCCTGTTTTTGCCTTAAAACTTCAAATGGCCATATCTTTCGATCCAGAGCTCAGTTTTTCACGTTATTTATATCAATGGAAAGATGGTGAAATTATCTACAAGATTTTGGGGTCATTTTTGTATTTTGATGGAGTTTGGAGATATAAAATCAAAAAACGCCTCTGGCATGTGGTCATGGACAGAAATGACGTTTCAACCACCATTTTTAATGCAAGAATGGCTCGCATTCTCTCCCAGCATGGCTAAAAATGTCAGGGAATGGGTCTGTAAGGATTCCCATGCTTTTTTGAATGTCATTTTGTTCAATGGTTGAATCCCTTCCATGTTTTCTACATGTTTCTCTCTCCTGGGCTCATCCCATGCACTGTAAAAGCCAGATTTGGCTCATTTTCAAAGGGTTGAACATTTTTTTGTGTATTGCAGGTCCCCTTTCTCACCTTGGAAGTGATTTTGGTGGAATATCAGACCTTTTCAAGATTGTAACTTTATTTTGCCTCTCATGTGTTGTAATGCAAGTGATTTTGATGTAGTGAAAAATAACAATACAAGCCTCTGTGATTAGTTTTCATCCTTTTCCTGTGTTTGTTTGACTTAATTTCTATGATCCTTCATTACAGCTTATCAGTTTGTGCATGAAGTTTTTTGTTGACATTTTATGAAACTGTGTCAATTTACAGAAGTAAAAAATGTTCACCACTCCTTTGGTGCATCACCTATTAGCATTAGTTTTAGCTCTTTTTTACATTCTCTATCTCTGTCTCCTTTGGAATTTAGAGTAGAAATTAGGAATATCAAACCTCTGCAACTTGTGTAAGTGATACAGATCTGATCAGAGGATTTTGAGGAACCAACCTCTAAACTAGAGATTCCTCTTCAAATTTTACAAGTCCCACACTTGGGGAGAGGATTCAATGTTGTGCAATCACACTGGATGCATAGGATGATCAAACTTAGAAGCCTGGTCAACATCCAGGGGTGCTACTGATTTGCAACAACACCACCATTACACAATATAATGAATTAATTAAATCAGTAAAGGAAGGAACTCACATGGAAAAAAATTTCTATGGAGAAGTATGATGAAGATAGGGATCTGTCCATAGATGGGACTGCTTTTTGTAAATAGATGAGGAAGATCTGAACAGAATTACTAGCTCCTTAAGCAGAAAGGTAAAACAACCCACTCAAATGACAAAGAATCCTTCAAGTAGAGGTTGAGCAGACAATGGGAGTCCAATCTAGATGCATTGAGGTCCTCAATTAAAAATGAGATCTGAAATGAGATTTACGTCATAAAGGGACACATGAGTGAATGGATGTGATATAATGCATGATTCAGGAAGATAACCCTTTTAATAAGAGAACTCTAGTTGAAATGCTATAACGATTTACAGGGTGAAAGAATCTGACATCCATAGGATAGCTGAGGTTCCTCTCCAAGGATAACAATAATTGTGATTTGTCTTTGACTCAAGCATAGGTAGTGAGTTAGAGATGATGGATCCATATTTAGAAGCATTCAAGAAGAATTAATTGATGATATTCCCCCTAAATTTTTGCGAGTTTCAGTAGGCACTTGGATTCTTTTATCCTATTTGGCACAAGCCGTATTTGATCAATTAGTTGGATGAAAAATTCTTGGAAATAGTGAATTGTATAAATGATATCTTATCATTAGTTTGATAATGATCAAGCTACAAGTGTTTCCAAGGACAGACATATTGATGCCCTAGTAGTGGGGTCAATGTTGGGCTCAGAATCAAATGTCTAAGTATTTGAAGTAATGAAGTGATGACGAGAGTAATGTAGATATTTTTACAGAAGTAATTCAATTCGCGGGATGATCTCATGCGCTAGAGAATTTCAGGGGTTGACGTGAAGAACAGTGGTAAGTTGATATGAGTATCCAGGATCACAAGTAGCAAGGGAGATTGAAAGAATGGACTTAGTGTATCATTTGGTATATGGGGCTAAATATAGACTTGGAAGTAAATGTGAGGAAATATTTGTTCATAGTGTGAACATATAGTTTGAATATTTGTATTATTTATTATTTAAATAATACATGAGTGTGCAAATAGTTGTAATGATATAAATCATAGATAGGGGTGTGAGATGATTATTATAGGAGAGAATCATGCTTGATAGATATGTGGATTATGAAGAGATAAGGGGGATTCATGATTGGTATTGACTCCTCATTTTTAGGAGATCAATTGATCTGATATAATGTATTCTCAAACAATGATATAAAATATCCTGGAATATTATTTAATTTAGTGTAATATTATTTTATTTAGTGTTTCAAAGTGTAATAATATGGGTTATAAATATCATGCTGGTATTAGAGTGAGATAAATTAGTGATGGGAGAATGCTGGAGTTGTAATATCAACTGAAGGGGCAGATTCGTGTTCCTTTGTATGTGAATGAAAAATGTATCGTTAAAACCCGGTTATAAATCTGGTTCATTGATTTTGTACTTTTATATTCTAGGTTTTTCTAATATTTATTAGGTTTAAAGATATACATTCTCTAACAATACTATAAATTTTTTGAATCAACCTAGATCGGATTTTTTGAGAAAAATAAAAAAAATCCAGTGTTTTTGATGGTTTGAAGAATGCGTTGGGGCAGTGATGTTATTCTTCTTACTTGTGGGTGATAGACTTTTTGAAGAATTCATTCACGATCCTTAGATTCATAAAGCATGGATTTCATTCACTGTAATGTCCTCCCAACTATTTCAACATTGTACAGATCATGGATTCTTTTTCCTGAGACATTTCACACCATTGTCAAAGGAACATGCAAGCAGACTTCCATACAGACATCTATTTCAATAGATATTCACGTTTTATTTCATATAGGTTATTTTTGTCAAATTTTAGTGAGTCTAGGCTTTTTTAATGTGGTCTTTCAAGTTATTGTTGTGTTTATTGTTAAGTCGGTCATAAAAGTGTCAAATGTTGGGTGTCATCTATAATCAAAATTTAATTTCATCAAAAATTATTGGTCAAAGTAAAGTAATTGTATTACATTGTGTTGATTCTAAGTCAGTATCAAAAAGTCTAATGTGAATGGAAACTAAAAAACTTTTAAATTAAAAAATTCCTCACTTGTCAAAAATTAGATGCATTTTCACTTGTACATGACATCCATAGTGAGGGGGTGCATTATCAGCTGAAAGCGACACCCAATAGAATTGTAAATGAGCCTCAAAGACAAATTCACCTGAGTTAGCAGTATCACAATGGAGGTTGGAGGAAATGGAGGAAGGAGGTGTTTTAGGGACCTCCCATTAGGCACAATCGATGAGGCCGCAATATTACTTTGGTGGCGATGTTTTTTCAGTTATGTCTGATGTATTTAATTTCAACATGCGTGGTAATAAATAAAGAACAGATAAATAATTTCCTGTTCATAGTTAGGAACATATTTTCCTATATTTTGTTCTCTTTTGTAAAATGTGGGTGGGGAAACATGTACGTTGCTATGAAAGTGGTTGGTAGTCCACTAGAAAACCAATTTGAGAGTTTTTGAATTTCTTCAAAAATCATACACAAAGTGGTTAATGGTTCCACTAGAAAACCTCTTAGAGTTGATGGTACTCTTTGAAAACTATCAGATTATAGAACATGAGTAGGTGCTAGATAGAACTCACCCATGTTCACACTAAGGGGGTGAATTTTAGGAAATATTTTTTTATAATGTGAACATATAGTTTGAATATTTGTATTATTTATTATTTAAATAATACATGAGTGTGTAAATATTTGTAATGCACAAATCATAGATAGGGGTGTGAGATATTCTATAGGAGAAAATAATGCTTGAGATATGTGTGGATTATGGATAGATAAGGGGGATTCATGATTGCTATTGAATCCTCCTTTTTAGGAGATCAATTGATCTATATAATGTATTCTCAAACAATGAATAAAATATCACAAATGTTTTTAATTTAGTGTAATATTATTTTATTCAGTGTTTCGAAGTGTAATAATCTGGGCTAGAAATATCAGTAAAAGGAATCATAAAGTGTTTCATTGATTATAAGAATCAGATGACTATGTGGGAAAAAGAGTAGGAGAAAATTGAAGAGGAAAAAGATTTTACAGGATCAAGCTAAGATAAATAACCATGAAAGGATAGTTCCAAGCTCTGGATCAGCCCAAGTTACAAGGCTGACTTAGTCAAACCTTTGCAACTACTTTGGTATTTTTATGGGAGCCTGTTATTTGGAACTTAGTTACATTCTATTTTTAGTGACTTCTTAGTTAATGTTCAGTTGCAATGGTTTAACCCAAAAACTTATAAATAATTAAGTGCATGAAGTAAAAAGGACTTTTAGATCATTTGGGAAGTTCCTATTCAAGTTTGGAAGAGTGCTTTAAATGATTTGGATCCTTTTAATTATATTCAAAACAATATTTTTCCATGAAATGTCTAATTTATTGTGTTAATAGTTGATCAATGTATGATTTTTGAATGTGTAATTCCTTAATATAAGTGATTCACCTACCTTTATTTGCAATAATATCTTATTTCAATCTATGAGAGAATGATGTGGTTATCTTGAATATTAGTTGTGGAAATATTATATTACTTTTGTTATAAAGTTACATTATCATTAACTTTCATGAAGAGAAAGGGATGTATGACATGTGTATATCATATATTGTCATGATTTGTTGATTGTGTATTTGAGTAGATTTGATCTATCTGTTAGGTATTCTTGGGGTCTTACAAGGAAATGCATTCTCTTATGTCTTTGGTATATTATTTTCCCTGTCTAAATAGAATAAGGTGAATTGGATTGTGATGTTTACTTTATCCTTTTCAAGTTAAACATTTTGGGTCTGAAGATTAGAAAATTATCTAATTATACTCTTTTGGTGTATCACCTTATTTCTTCATTTTTTATTTCTAACTCTGATCCCCATGAATTGAGTAGATTAGAGTCATTTTAAAGTGTTATTAGACTTACACATAGATCTTAAATTAGGTTCCCCAAGTTCCAAAGGAAATCATCCTTCTCCGGAGGTTCATCCTAAGGTGACAAGGTCCCACACCTTAGGGATGTTCCAATGTTGCATGAGATCATTCAACAATTTAACAGGTGCATGATCCACATGAAAATAGTTTTTGGCACACACGATGGGATAGTTGGTACTTCTCTTCTCACTTACACAAAGAAAAGTACCTATCAACTCTATACCTCTGGATTTCAGATCTGAGTGCATTAACTTATGCAAAGAATTTTGACAAGAGCTTCTTCAAAGAAAGGAAATTATCAGCATATCAGATTTATCCTTGTCTCCTCCAAGGATAGAAGGAGAAGAGTAATTTTAACATCACCAGTTGTAACATCACCTCATAGGGGTCATTCAAATCCTCCTTATGGAAGGTTTCCTCCACCCAGGAATAATCAACCTTTCATTGGTATGGCATCCCTTGAAATAATTTTTTTCCCCCTTTCAATACAATAAGTCCTCTTCAGTTGGCTCAACGTGATCCTATACCTAGTGTGGAACTTAAAAAATTTACCCTTCTACACAAGGGAAACTCACGTTACTCTGGTGGAACATATTCTCAATGTAGCCACCATTTGCACAGTACATAATAATCACAGAAGACAATGTTGGGGTTAGACTTCTTGCTACTTCATTTCAAGGGAAAATTACTTCAATGGTTTCATGGGTTAGAAGATTGTACTATAACCACTTGGGACATGTTGGGAGAAAATCTATTTGTACAACATTTTTAAGACAAGAGTGATAAACTGTCACTCTTGGAACAACTCACTACCATGAAGAGATATTTCCAAGAATACATGAGTGATTTCAACTTCTGATTCCAAAGGACTTGGAATAGGATCCTGACACTCATAAAGCCTTCTCCAAATAATGCATTCTTGTACTATTTGTGAGCCTTGAATATGGATGTAGTAGTTATGATACAGTCCATGGGAGGGACTACACTACCTGATGCTTACAAAGTTTCCATATGAGTGGATAATTCCTTGATTTAGGCTAGAAAGATAGCTCCACAACTATTAATGCCATTTTCTCTATTCCAGTAGCCTGAATCTTACAAACTTTCATCCTACCATTTCTCCTATCCAAAAAAATTTCAAGAAACCAGTTTAGTCTACCCCCTCCCCTTTAAATTATCTATTTGAAGTCAAGGAATTTCTGAAAACTTTTCAGAATGGGCTTGTTGCACTCAAGAAGAAAAAATTGCAATATAATCGTCAATACCAACCAAAAATTCAACAGTATCAGGCTAACTGTCCTCTTTTTCAAGGGAACAATCAGCCTCAAAATGAAATTTCAAGTCAAGAAAAAAATATCAAGCCTTTGAACTTTAGAAACCCTCTCACTGCTATCTCAGCTAGAGTCATAGTACCTGTTAGAATAGTCCATCATCAAAGGACTTCAACTTATAATCCATGCATGCTCAAGTTTTTCTTTCACCCAAGACATATCATTCATTGATCTCCCTCCTCTCTTTTCCATATACCTATCACAATATTTCACTACAAAAAAGGGTGGTTATCTATTAGCTAATTTGTCACATATGATTCTCAAGACTCAGTACGGAACCAAGGTAACTATAAGGGTGGAACCAATCTGCCATAATCATGTATAACCTTATGTGGATAGTCCTATAAATGGGAATTATACCATCCATGATTGAGAGGAATAAGTTGTTGATCACGGACAAACCACTCTTGTGGAGGAATTCCCTGATACTGTGCTGGATGAAGTGAGTGGAGATCATTAGTACAATCCCTACATTGATTTATTGGTAGAGGAAGAAGCTGGTTTGCTAATGTTAGAAGAGACAAGATTGGGAACATACTACATTCATGAAGAAGGTACAACCATACCACAACTCGTCAAAACAAAAGCAATCCTGACTATGGAGATTGTTTTCTTGATGGCTTAAGGAGTAAGAATGGATCTGGTGCCAGTGTTGGGGTTAATTTCTCCAAAAGGATAAATACTTCTCATCTTTTCGGTTGCGGTTCAGTTACACTAACAATGTTGTAGAATATGAGGCCCTTGTGCAAGGAATGCAGCTTGCTTAAAAGAGGGGTATTAAAGCCCTGAATGTTTTTGGAGATAGTGAGTTAGTAGTTCATCAAGTGATGGCAACACATAGTGCATCAAAAAATGATCTTTTAAGATCATACAAGAACTGAGTCTAGGATTTAATTAAGATTTCAAAGCTTTTGGGATCCATCCAGTTCCTAGAAATCAAAATCAAGATGTTGATAGGCTTGCTATGATTGGCTCGCAATACGACATACCGGTTGATATCACAAAAGAAGGGTGATAATATGTCAAAATGGTGGTTCGACCTGTATTCCCTGATAATGTAAGTAGCTAGAAAGTGTTTGATAGTGATAAACAAATTGTTCTATTTCCTACAAGAAGAGGTAAAGTTTGCTGCGAAAGGTCAAGATAAGTTAAAGAATCATATGGTGATCAAATCATACAATTTAAAATAAACAAGCTACCAAAAGGCTTAGTTACTTTGGAATCCATCTTCAATTCAAATGATCAAGCCAAAAAGAAAAACTCTAACATGGTGGTCAAAAGAAGAAGATTTTGAGGAAGTCGAGGTAGCAAATGAAAATTTTCTGAAGATTGGTAAAGTGTGTAACCCCGAAGAAAAATAATCTTTCATCAAACTTTGTCAAGAATATAATGACATTTTTACATGGATTTATAAGGATACCTATGTGGCTTTGATCCAGGTATAGCACAACATACCATAGAACTAGATCCTGATGCCAAGTGAGTTCATCAGAAACAGAGGACAATTAATCCCAAAATTGAGCCACTAATGAGAACAGAGCTAACCAAACTCATCAAGGATTGTATAATTTTTCCTATCAAGCATTCCTCTTGGGTGGCCAATCTAGTCCCCCCTGTAGGAAGAAAAATGGAGAAATTTGGTCTATGTGTGGATTTCAGGGATTTAAACTGTGCCTCGTTGAAAGATCATTATCCTCTTCCATCAATGGAGAAAGATTCTCCAAATAGTAGCAGGAGCTCAAATATTTTCATTTTCTTGATGGATATTCTAGGTTATAATCAAATCTTGGTCAAAGAATATGATCAATTCAAAACAACATTCACTACCAAGTGGGGCACTTATGCTTACAACAAAATTCCATTCAGATTGTCCAATATTGGGGATAATTTCCAAAGATCCATGGACATGGAATTTAAGGGACTAATCAATGATATCATTTTGGTTTACCTTGATGATATAACTATATACTCTAAGCATGCAGAAGACCACATCATGCATCTAAGGAAGGTTTTCCAAAGGTGTAGGGAATTTGGGGTTTCACTCAATCCTAAGAAATGTATTTTTGTAGTGCATGAGGGAAAGTTATTAGGGCATGTTGTTTCATCAGAAGGATATCAATCGATCCAGCCAGGATTCATTTGATTTTATCTTTATCCCTCCCAAGTCACAAAAAGGGACTCCAAAGTTTTCTAGGAACCATAAATTTTGTGCGGAGATTTATCCCTCAATTTGCAACATTGGCTAAACCACTAACAACCATGCTAAAGAAAAATATTCCATTCTCATGGAAAAAGGAAGGAAGGGAGAGTTTTGAAGCCATCAAAATGGCCATTTCTCAAGCTCCCATGCACTGGTAAACCCCTAGATTTGATAAAAAATTTACTCTTTACACTTTTACAGGTCAGGAAAGCATTTCGAGTATCCTCACCCAATAAAATAATGATCTGATGTAGCAGCCAATTACTTTCTTTAGTCAATCCCTCAAAGATTATGAGCTCAGATATTCATTTGTTTAAAAACAAGTCCTTGTGGTCATTCGAGATTTGAAGAAATTCAAGCATATGTTGTCTAACAACAAAATTCATCTAATGGTGTCTCATCCAGGTGTCAAGGAATTTTTTACTAAACAAAGAGATGAACAAAAAGTGTGTTGGATGGATCACGAAGGTGATGGAGTATGACGTACATATCAAAGTTACCAAACTTGTTAGAGGTAAAGGTTTGTGTCAAAAACTTGCTGCAGACATGGAATCAAAAGGTGATGAGGATGTTACACTCTTAAACACTAATGAAGATGATGATCAGGTTAATTGGTTATCCAGAATGGAGAATTTCCTTTTCTCAGGAGCATACCCTATGAATATGAATAAAACTCAAAGATGAACCTTCCATCTTCATTCTATTCCATATGTTTTAGTAGATAATGTTCTCTTTCGAAGGGATTTGAACGGTGTTCTCCTTCGGTGTGTGGGACTGGAACAGGTAAATAAGATACTAGAAGAGTTTCATAATGGCTTATCTGGAGGAAATTATTTTGCATGAACAACTGCTACAAAGATTATGTGAGCCGGTTACTATTGTCCAATTTTTTTCAAATATGTCCATCTCTGGGTAAATACGTGCAAGGAATGTTCCTTTTTCATAGGGAAACAAAGATTGACAACTCTTCCCCTTCACCCAATTTAGGTTTATCAACCTTTTTTTTAGTGGGGACTAAATTTCATCTGAATGATTAATCCTCCATCTAGTGATGGACATAAGTGGGTTCTCGCTACAATAGAGTATTTCACCTGTTTGGACGGAAGTCGTGGCATTAAAAGAGGGAAATGAAAAGGTTGTTCTTGATTTTATAGAGGGAATAATGACACGATTTGGAGTTCCATTTATGGTAATTTTAGACAATGCAATGGCATTCCTTAGTTGTAAATTAACTGAATGGGCCATCAAGAATGGGGTTTATCTCAAAACCTCATCAAATTACTACCCACAGGAGAATGGGTTAGTTGAATCCAGTAATAAAAATCTTATACAGATCATCAAGCACACAATGGAAACCAATAGAATAACTTGGCACACTCAGGTCAAGACCACCATGTGGGTGGATCGAATCACTCCCAAAAGAGCTATCAGGAATTCTCCTTTCATGTTAGTTTATGGAAGGGAAGCTAAACTCTCACTATCTCTAGAACTACCTTCTTTGGAATTAATACATCAGGTGGAACTTATGGAAAATGATTCAATGATGGTCAGATATTCTGAACTGATGGAGTTAGAAGAAACAAGGAATAAAGAAATGAAGACCTTAAAACAACATCATTCTCAAGTTAAAATATCTTTCAATAGAAGGGAATCCAACAAGGAATTTCATGAAGGAGACTTGGTTCTTAAATGGGATGTTGATAGGGCCAAGCCGGGTATGCATGCTAAGTTTGATTCCCTCTGGAGTGGACCATATATTATCACAAGTTGCAAGGAAGAAAATTCATTTTTCTTATCAAGGCTTAATGGAGAAGAATTTCCCATTCATGTTAATGGGATTCATCTCAAAGCCTTCTTTTGACATCAGTTTTTGCTATTTGTACAGTGTTTGTTTTGTCTTTTCCTCCAATTGCTTCGCACATTGTGATGTTTGATTTTATGTTTTCTTTTGTTTAGTGTGTCCTTTGAATGTATTCTTCTTTAAGGACTATTTTTTCCCAATGGTTTGTATAAGGCTACTGGCCTAAATCTTAGTAGGAAAGCATTCCTTGGAGGTCACCAAAAATGTTAACCTTTAAATATTACCTTAAGAAGAAGATGTTTAAAAAATTGACTCAATTGTTTCTGAGATCTTTTGCCTGAAAGTCTTTTAAAATTTTTAAGTTTTTCAAAACTCTGAAGTTTGAAATTTCAGACTTTGGATTTTAGAGGTTTTTTCTTTTTTAGGGTCTTTGAAGATGTCACTACGAAACAAAGTTTTGACTTTGCAGTTCTGAACTCCAGAATTTTAAAAGTCTAAAATTTTGAAGTTTCAGACTTTTAGGTTTTGGAGTCACCTTTGGCATTTTTCACTTTTCTCGACTCAGAGTCCTAAAGTCCAAAACTTTGAAGTTCTGAAATTTTGGAACTTTAGAATTTTAGGTTTCAGATTTCTGCATTGCCTTTTTGGAAAATTCCTTACCAGAGTTCCAAAGTCTGAAACTCCAAAGTTCCAAAATTTCAGAACTTCAGACTTTTAGGTTTCAGAGTCTCCCGTCATCTTTTGATAATTTCGTCCCCCGAGTTTCGAAGTCTGAAACTCCATGAATTTCTTTGGAGTTTTAAACAAAATTTTAGAACTTTGGCTTTTCAAGGTTTTTCAGAACTTCGGGTTTCATGTATTGCAAAACTCACATTCCATTTTGGAGTTTCCAGGTTTGCAATTTTTGAGCTTATGAGAATTTGATTTTCAGCTATCCCCACATGTCGGCTTCTGAGCATTAATTTCCAGGTTTTTCTATATAAACTCAAATTTCTACTTGTCATTTTCACCTGGGTTTTTCTCTAACACTCTAATTTTTACCGAACCATTTTGTACTTTCAAGGCAATTTTTTTTTTGGGTTATTTCTTCTTGGTTAATGATCATTTTGGGTTTTCTTTTTTTGTTTATTTTCTTTTTTGTTCTTCTTTTCTTATTTAAAAGAGGAACCCACATCATCTTTCATTTTTCCCTCAATCATGTTATTTGATTCCCACAACTATAAATTCCAATATGTACAAGAATATAATCCAAATTGTACAACAATTCCTTCCAGATCTTCACAAGTATTCAATTTTCATTCTGTGCCCTTCGGCGATTTTGGTTTTTCACAGTTGCCTTTTAAGAACCTTCACCTTTCAGAGTTTTAGGTTTTCGGAGTTTTGGAACTTTGTTTTTTTCAAAGTTTTTAGAGTTTCAGAGGTTTGATTTTTGGAGGTTTGGAGGTCACAGTTTTTCCTATTTCAGAGGTTCTGATTTTTTTTCAGAGGTCTACCATTTTGGGTTTTCAGAGATTTATACTTTGGAGTCAGAGCCTTTTCAGATTTTTTTTGTTTTTAGACTTTCAGACTTTGGCATTTCAGAACTTTTACAGTTTTTTACGAAATTTCCAAAGGCCATTCAGATTCTGAATTCTGAATTAAATGTCAACCTCCTCATCTAAGGGAAAAGAAAAGATGAAGTACACATTTTTAGGAGTTTCTCCTCACTCATGTCTTTCCTCAGATTTGGGAAACATTGGGGATACCAATCTTGGACAAGTAGATTTTCCAGACTTCTGGGTAAGGTTAAAGGTCCCTAATAAGAAGTCTTAGATGTAGGCTATATATGATAGTGGGCTTTCTCTCACTGTTGATTTTCCTGCATCCATGCATTGTCCTAAATTCATCTTGGCCGCAACAACCCATTTTGACAAAGATTCCAGATCAGTAAAAAATGAGTATGGAAAGGTTGTAATTAGACTGGACACTGACTTCTTTGAAGATTTATTTAAACTTCCAGATGTTGAGGAGTATGCAAAAATTTCACCAGAAGCTACAATTGAACATTGGGACAAGGAAACGGAAATGTGTACAAAATTCATGATGAAGAGCTACTTGGCCAAGAATGTCACCAAACTTCCTAAGACAATGTTTCAATCAGATTTCATTTAGGAAATGAATGATCTCATTGTGTTATTGAGTAGAGTTTTAGGTCTCACTTTGGTGAGGGAGTTTCAAGAATGGATGTTCTTGTATATTGCCACTATTAAAAAGAACAAAGAATTCATACGATGGGGAGAGCATATTAGTAGCTCAATTTGTTTTCAATTGAGTAAAGTCTTGTCTTCAAAAAACTTTTACATGACTTATTTCTTGGTTTATGCTGCAACTGCCATGGGGGAATTCAATGGTTTAAATACAAAAGGTGTTAGAAGTACATCAAATATTTATGAATATTATCCTCAAATCATGATGGATGAGGGAAGAAAACATTTTCGCAGGGTCAATGATGCCTTTTTCATTGTTCTCCTTTATCATTTTGACAAGAATTTACATAATCGAAGGATTTCTGATGAGGCTTTTAAATAAGTACGGGAGTGGGGAGCTATTTATCTTCAGTTTCCAACATTTACATACATCAGGATTCCTAGTTTCTTGGATGCCCCTAGTAAGCTACCAAGATGCCCTACTGACAAATGGGTTTTGTTAGAATTGGTTCAAAAATTGTTGGATTATCACAAAATCCAAAACAAACGACATAAGGAGGGAGTCCAGTTTCCCATTTTGATCAGAAGGTATACTTGTGCCAGTATTTATAAAGCAAAGAATGTGGATGCAGAAATGTCTGAAGTTACTTTGCAAACCTTTCATCCCAGAACCAACTTTGACTACTGGGGTAAGTTTAGTGAAATAGGTTTATCTAGTTCTCATGTGCCTCAGCTAGAGGATATTTGGATTCACTATGTCGGGATGAGGTTATCATCAGGAAACGAGAATATGAAATATTGAATTTAGATGAGGTTAGAAAATTTGGTATTATGGAGATTCTAGAGGAGATAGAGGATGATGATGAAGTGTTGGATCCAATATACAAGGGTAATAATGTTTTTAATCAACCTTTTCATGGATCGATTGGTATCAAGAGGAAATTACAATACTAAGGAAAGGTGGGGCCCATTTTACAAAGAACATATGATTGGTTGGATACCTTGGGAATTTCACCCAAAGGGTTGGATCAATCTATAAGAGTAGAATCCCAACCAGCACTGAGTCTCCCTACACCCACAAAAGGAAAAAGGTCTACCCAAAAGGCCAATATAATTCCTAGGAATATTTCATTTGTTGTTGGAAGTTCCTCTCTTTCCAAGGCCCCTACTTCCAAGGTTGTATCCTCTATAATACCAGTATCAAAAGTTGTTAGAGTTATTGATTCTCCAGTTATGTCACAAAATATGCCACCCCCTCCTTCCCTTCCATTATCACTTTCTCTATCATTACCTTATGCTTCTCCACTCATCTCTTCTTTTCCATCCCCATCCATGGCCCAAGTATTTTCATCCCTTCCTATCCTCTCAGTAGGGGAAATGATTGGGTCTCTAGTTTCCACTTCACTACCTCAACAACTTTCATTTCCTTCCATTTCAACTTCCAGCCCCATTGCATCCACTCTTGAGGCTATTCTCACATCCACCCCATCCATCATTACCACCTCCATTTCATTTCCAACTAATATTACTGGTGCTATTGTGTTATCTAGTGATATAGGTGTTGATTTGGCCATGCCACTTTTGTTTGTGTTTGCTATACCAAAATGGATATATCACCAAACTCCAAAGTAAAAGAAGAAGGTGCCTCTGGTAGATGTAATTGATCTAAGTGTATTGTAACCTACTCATAATAGACTGGACAAACAGACAAATATCATCTTTAGTTTATCTATAAACCAATAACAAGAGAGATTCATGGAAGTTTCTACCCTCATTTAGGGGAAGACGAAATATACTATCACAGTAGCAGACTATCAAATCTCTAGGTTTTCACTAGGGAAAGCAACACATGAAGGTGCCAAACAAGATGTGCAAGTGGATCTTGGGAATTTTTTGGAGAAGTATGATAAAGATAAAGCTTCCAAAGATACTCTGAAGATAAAGGTTGAACAACTCACTTGCTCTGTTAAGGAGAGTAACACAACCCACTCCAACCACTGATCCTTCAACTACAACTGCTCTGACAATTTCTTCCACTCTGGATGATATTTCATATCATGAGATTGAGAAGATAGGTCAAAAGGGAAGATCAGTGAATGGATGGATAGAATGCATGCTTCAAGAAGCTAACCCTTTGATTAAATAAGATATTGAATTATATAATTATTTACAAACTGAAAGAACCTCCATTCGTAGGATAGTTGAAGTCCTCTCTGAGGATAACAATAATTTGAATATGAATTTGACCACATGGGGTGAGATTAGAGATGAGGATCCAGATTTACTTCTTGAAGAAGAAGTAACTGATGATATTTCTAAATTTTTCAAGTTTCAGAAGGCTATGGAATTTAGATCCTAGGTGTTACAATATTTGATCAAGAATTTGGATGAAAAACACGTGGAAATAATGGATGGTATAAATGATATATCATAATATTTTGATAATATCAACTACAAATTTTTCAATGAGAATATTGACACCCTTCTAGTGGATCAAATTAAATCAAATTTCAAAGATTTGGTAAAGAAATATTATGATGTAACTATGACTTTCAATAGTGATTCAATTGACAGGTTGGTCTCATGCCAATAATTTCACAAGTTGACTGAAGAAAGTGGTAAGTAATTTGAAAAGGTTTCTAGCTAAAGTGGCAAGAGAGATTGAAATACTGGACATGGTGAATCATTACACATGTGGACTAGAAGAAGAGGAATTAAAAGGAATCATCAAGTGTTTCATTGATTACAAGCATTGGATGACTATGTGGGAGAAAGAGTAGGAGAAAACCGAAGAGGAAAAAGATGTTACAGGACCAAGAAAAGATAGGTGGCCATGAAAGGATAGTTCCAAGCTCTGGATCAGTCCAAGTTATAGGGTTTACTTAGTCAAACCTTTGCAACTACTTTGCTATTTTTATGGGAGCCTGTTCCCTGGAACTTAATTACATTCTATTTTTAGTAACTTGTTAGTTAAGGTTAAGTTGTAATGGCTCAACCTAAAAAATTATAAATAGTTAAGTGCTTGAATTAAAAAGGAATTTTAGATCATTGGGGAAGTTACTCTTCAAGCTTGGAAGAGTGCTTTGAATACTTTGGAGCCTTTCAATTATATTCAGAACAATATTTTACCATGAAATGTCTAATTTATTTTGTTAATAGTTGATCAATGTATGCTTTGTGAATGTGTAATTCCTTAGTATAAGTGATTCACCTACCTTTATTTAAGAGTATCTTATTTCAATATGTGGGAGAATGATGTGGTTATCTTGAATATTAGTTGTGGAAATATTATATTCCTTCTGTTATAAAGTTACATTATCATTAACTGCCATGAAGAGAAAGGGATGTATGACATGTGTATATCATATATTGTTGTGATTTTTTTATTGTGTATTTTAGTAGATTTGATCTATCTTTTAGGTATGTTTGGGGTCTTACAAGGAAATGCATGCTCTTATGTCTGTGGTATATTATTTTCCTTGTCTAAATAACATAAGTTGAATTGGATTATGATGTTTACTTTATCCTTTCCAAGTTAACCCTTTCTGGTGTGAAGATTAGGAAATTATCTACGTATACTCTTTTGATGTATCACCTTATTTCCTCATTTTTTATTACTAACTCTGAGCCCCATGAATTGAGTATATTAGAGTCATTTTAAATTGTTTTTAGCCTTTACACATTGATCTTAAATCATGTGCCCCAAGTTCCAAAAGAATTTTCCCTTCTTTGGAGGTTCATCCCAAGGTGAATAGGTTCCACACCTTGGGGATGCTCCAACGTTGCACGAGATCACTCAATAATTTAACTGGTGCACAATCTGCATGATAACAAAACCTAACAAAAAAACCCTAAACCATAAACACTAAAGCCTATTTTTACCACCTTGAACCCTAAACCATAACCCCTAACCCCTAAACCCTAAGCCATAAACCCTAAAACCTAAACACTAAACCCTAAGACCTTAACCATAAACCCTGAACCCAAAACCCAAAACTGTAAACCTTAAAACTTAAACCCTAAGAAGTCAATCCTAAACCTTGAGACATAAAGCCTTAGCCTTAAACCCTGATCCCTAAACCCTTAATTTGAAACCCTAAGCCTTAAACCTTAAACCTTAAATAATGCTCCCTAAACCCTAAACCGTAAACCTTAAACCCTTATCCCTAAACCATAAACCATGAGCCTAAAACCCTAAACCCCTAAATATAAAACCCTAAATCCTAAACCTTAAACCCTATACCTTAAACTCTCTAAGCCCTTAACCATAAACTATAAATCATAAACCCTTAACCAAAAATCCTAAACCCTAAACTCTAAACCCTCAACCATAAACCATAAACCCTTAAATCTAAACCTTGCACCCTAAACCCTGAGCCATGAGCCCTAAACCCTAAACCCTAATTTTACCACCATGAACCCTAAACCCTAAACATTGAATCCTAAACTCTAAACCAAAAACCCTAAACCCAAAAACCTAAACCCTAAACCCTAAGCCCTAAAAAATATTCCTAAATCTTCCTAAATTACCTCCAACACTTCCAAAATTCTCTGACATCCCCTCTAGATGCTTAATATATTTCTTGAACTATCCTAGATTGTGTTTGACTTGCTTGGAATGGTATTTTTAGGCCTTCGTAGGATGTTATCTTCCAGACCAAATGTTGAAATCCTTAAAAATACCTGTGTACTGACCAGATTAGAGTTTGAAAAACTATCTTCTAGATCGTGACAGATGGAGCTATGAGCCTAGTTCCATAAGGTGCATAGTGACCCTAACATCTTAAATTTACTAAAATCAATTTAAATTACAAACATTTGTTTTTGTAAATAGAAGCATGCCTCAAGAACATATACCACATAACACACAGAAATGTGAGCGAGTTATAATGAGCTCACGTTATATCACATATGTGTTTCACATTTTTGGGTTTGAAATTCCCAATCCAAAAGGCTTGGAATTGCCTTGGATTTCCAAACCATAGTTTTGGACTGTGTTCTGCTTGATTAAAACCACGTTTAACAAAAAAACATCAAAATTTGACATGTGCACCCCAATATCTCATTCATTAAAACATAATATTCAAAAATAAATAATACTACTACAATGTCAAGATTAGTTTTACCTTGATGACGATATAATTCTTTATAAAATCTGATTATTTTAAGGCTTTCATACATAATTTATTTTACTAGTTCCTTGTTTTCGTGCAAATACCTATGTATACATTTTGGTGCAAAATTTACAATTTTTTCATTCAAATAAAAGAAAAGTGGTTTTTTTTAAACTCCGTTCTGAGAGCACTCAAAACAAAAAACAAAAAAAAAGAATTTTTTTTCTCAAAGTTATGGGGATGGGACACACAAATATTTCATTTTCGGGATATGTGCACTTTGAATATATATATATATATTCATTTAAAAATTATAAAACATTAGTAGCACCTTGGAAATGGTCTTAGGTAAATTTCTACTAAAGGGATTTTAGAAAAACATTTATAGAACTAAAAAAATGGGGGAGGGAGGGGGGGGGGGGGGGGGGGGGGGGCGCACACACAATAGTTTGTTATCTTTTTAAGACAAAAACAATCATAATTTTTGTGCACACCACATTTGGGCCTGTTAATCTCAATTTTTTTTTAAAACTTTAGTTTAGAAATTTGATTTTGAGATCTACGATACTTATTCTAATTAATTTGTCAAATTTTGAGCATAGGCATGCTAACTAATTCGATGAAGTTAAGGTTTTGTTGATTTCAAGAAAAAGGTGTCACTTTTGACCCCTTTTTGGCCCCCCATTTCCATGCACTTACCTAATACACAATTATATCATCTAAGTAGATGAGGATCATATCATTTATGAGTCATTTGAAAATCAATGTCCATACCTTGTTGGAAGGTGGCACTAGCATTAAATAATTTAAAAGACATCTTATTATAGATGAATGTGCCCCATTTGGTGGTGAAATCCATTTTAAATTGTATTGAATCTTTGAAAATTATTTTGTTATAACCCGAATACCCATTGAGAAAGGAAAATATTTCCTCTCTTGCCACCATTTGTAGAATTTGTTCCATATATGGGAGAGGGTAGTGATCCTTAAGAGAATCCCTATTGAGATCCTTAAAAGTCCACACACTATCTGATTTCCCCCATTTTTCTTCCTAACTGGAACCAATTTGGCCATGTAGGAGGAATTATTGATCGGGAAAACAATTCTAGCCTCAATGAGTTTGTAGAGTTCCTTCCTCATCAATGGTTTTATCTTAGGATTCGATGGTCTATGTTTCTACCTGACTAAATTGACATTTGGGTCAAGTTTGATAGTATGATGTGATAGGCTTAGATTGAATCCCCTAAGATATTCATAGTTGCAAGAAAAAATATCATTAGACTCTTGAAAAAGACCAAAAAACCTTCCTTTCAGCTGGGGTACATACATTTCAAATCTTCAAGAACCTATTATAGACAAAAAATCAAGAACTTTGAGTCATTATTTAGTCTTGGTCTGATACTACTATTCATATGGTTCTTAAGTGAAAAGAGTAATAATTAACCCATGTCTTTAGCCATTGTTGCATTACTTTCTATCACTATTTTAGATCTTACACCTATACTTACCCAATATGTATTGTCATTCTACATTTTTCCTTTTTTTGACTGGGGCACCCAACTAAGACTGGAGCGCCCCAGGTGCCCTGGTCCTCTCTAGGGCATCTTGATCCTATTTGCACTCTTTCCACTCACTTTTTGGGCACTTTATAGCCATTTGAGATTCTTATATTTTTGGTGGTTGGCATTTTTGGGGTTAATTATGAAATTCAAGCAAGAGAACCATATAAATATGAAGTTATGAGACCATAATGAGGAACCATGCACTATGCACTTACTATTACCACCTAAGGTTACTGTTGGTGGTCAAAATTTCACCTGTGTATAGGATCTGGAAGAACCGATTCGTTTGAGAAAACAATGGAAACATCTCAAAGTTATGGGACCTTGCATGCTTGAGATTGATCTCTAGAGAAGGCCAGTTCTTCTACCTACCTTTAATGCTTATGTGATTCTTAATACTAAAATAAAATCCTAGACTAAACATGCCAATGGACTAGGGATAGAAGGATGTGTAGAAAGGGGAAATCCTACGAAAAGGAAGGAAATAATACTAGGGAAAGGGGTTGATCTCTCTCCATGAGTGGTGAAGGAAACAAATAGGGTGCAGGAGAAGAGGGTAGAATGATGCATGCCATCATAGATAAACACATGGGCCCAGCCTTCCAATGTGCGAAAACACATGAACATGAGTGACTGCAACTGAGAATACACACAACATGCTATAAAATGCAAACATAGAGAGGTGAGATGAAATGAAAATGAGAAAGGGAAGACAAAGAGTTCTGAAAAAACATTATTTTATTACTTAAGGGATGCACAATCATTTAAATTCATGAACAAGAGGCAAGAATACGTTACAAAGACCATGCCAAAGTTTGAAACCCATGGGAAATCAGTCACCATTTTTGCATGGTTTCATTACAACATAGAGTGGATCCTTTTTAAAAAGTAGAAATCTAATATTTATAGAAGAAAAAGGAGATAAGATGAGGAGGAGTAGGGAAAATCTGGATTCAAATCTTCAACCACAAACAACAAGTGATAAATGCCCTACAAAATCCACCTGCAGGGTTGTTAGATGTGCACTTCCTCATGATCTTTTTTGTGTGTAGAAGAAGGAAGAAAGTGAAAGATATAAATGAAATATGGATGGTTGAGGTGGATTAGATGTGTGACATTGATGACCAAAATGACATTTCCCTACTTTTCTTCCTACCAAATCCCACCTATATCCAATTTTGAATAGTCCAACATGTTGCTTGTGTCAGCATCTTTCTGACAAGCCCTAGTTGGGTGTTGATCTGGAGATACTAAAGTAGAAGTTATAGCTATCAGAAGTCTATAGGTCATCTCTAACACACTAATCACACATGGCAACGTACTGATTGACTGAGGAAGTCAACTAATTGTTCATTTGATTTTATCTGTTTCTACCACGTGTCATGTACCTGTTGATTTTCAAGATTTGGTTCACCTTATTGGCACAGTTTGATAGGCTTACGTATAGCACACTCAAGTTTGACACATTACATGGAATACAGTGATTGGTGCAAAAGATGCAAGGCATGAAAGCGAGATCTGAAAGATGTGCTAGTGGCAAAGGACAACTGTGTGTAACGCAATGTAACATGTGTAGAAATAGAAGGAAGTCATACTTGTAGAAGGTAAGTATGGAAGTAGGGTGTGACACATCCAATTGGATAAGGGTGCGTGGAGACTAGGAATAAAATGGATGCATGTGGGTGTTTAGTGTATGTAAGTGTGTAAGAGGAATTTCATGGGCTTATCCAGTTTTGGAAGGCAATTTTGTATAGGTGCACGTGAGGGGTGCACGATGATTTAGAATGAAAGAAATTACACATAAGGGAGGACATAAAGGGGAGTTGGAAGGAGATAGTAGTATGAAGGAGAAAAGGGAGCATAAGGAAGAAGGAAGCAATGGGTGCATGGGGTGCACACAGAAGAACTACAGCCACATAAAATGTGCCAAAGAAACAAAATTGAGTGCACTCAACCTGTAATGTGAAACATTAGAGTTAGAATAAAATATAAGTTGTCTAAATAACTAGGGGATTTATTTGGGAGAACATTTTGGAAATTTTTAGGGGCCATATGACTACTAGATGAGGAGACAAATATCCTTAAAAGAATGCATTCGGACATGGAGTTAAGCCCTGGCATTGAACATAATCAGATCTGTAATTTTAAGAACACCCTTAGAGTCACCTGAAGCATGCCTGTTCAAACTCTGATACTGAATTACTGCTACTCTCATATGAAGATAATCTGAATTGGATTGATGAGAGTGGAAAGTTATGTACTGGATTATTATAAAAATGCTCTTTACAAAAACTGAACTATGGCATCCAAAAGAAGCAATAAAAGGGGCACAAAAACGCACAACAAGAAAGGAAAATGGTGCCAGAGGGAGTGCACTGAAATAGAAGCACAACACTATGTACAAATTTGAAAATCATACATGTCCCAAAGGGAACATGAAAAGTGTGCACAAACACTTGTGTTATTGAAAAGTAAACCTATTCTAACCTAAACTAACTAGAGGTAGAGGGAACTCAAGTAAAACTATGCAATAGAGAGGGAGAAGTAATTTCCCTTCCTCACAAATTGTGACCATGTAATTGATTTGGTGTTGAACATGGTGTAGGAACAAGAGTGAAAAACCAACTTCCATTATGGTGTTTCACCATCCTCAAAGTATAAAAAAATGAAATATATACCTCCTGAAGTTGTTTTATACACTTAGATCTGTGAGGCACTACTATTGACCTTTAGGCATGCTGAAGCTCAACCTCATGTTCTAGAGTGAACATGATTTATGGAAACTCTATCTTTGGCTCTAGACTAGACAAATATTGGATCGGGCATGACCTGATCCTTGTGTTTTTTCCCATATTTTTGAAGTTCAATCCCAAAGATTGGATTATTATACAAACTCTCCAACTAAAGGGGAGTACTTGCAGGTTAGGTTATACATAGAGTTGGGGCATGTACAGGTTCTTCCTCTACAAGCAACTCATTCTCCTTAAGAATGAACTGCGAGCCTCCATAACTAACTAGTTTTATTCTGAAATAGGTGCCCGTATGATTCATCTTCCCATTTAGAGTCACATGAGTCATTCCATTATTAAAATATTTTATAGTCATCGAACATGATGATGTTGGTTGGGGAAAGGGCGTTGGTAGGGGTTGTTCATTTATTATACATTAGACAAAGGGGACTTGGAAGGAAATGTGTGTGGGTGGGCATGGAAGGAATGGAAGGTGGGGCACAAAAGAGGAGTGGAAGGAATGCACGTGCATGGAGGGATGATGGTAGGGAACTGAAATGAAGGGAAGAGGATGAAGGGATGGAAATATCAATAAGGGCATCAGTGCACAAGAAGTTGGGAACAGGTGACAAACAAACTGAGATGATGTAGGTTGGCACAGATGAGTGGGAGGGTTATAAGATGGTAGTGCAGGTTTCCCCATTGATAGGTTTCTACATGTTAAATTTGTTATCCTCCATTAACTCCACCCACTCTGTGATCTGGGGAAACATCTCAGTGAGATAATGCAACTTTTTTTGGGCTCTAAACCATCCTAGTACAAGGCCAACCCATGGACAAGGGACCTTGAAGACAACTCTAGCTGCTTTATGGAGCACTTGACATTTTGAGCTGCATCATTTCCATCTCCATATTTTGCACGTGCCTCTCAAAATAAAAATTCTACCATAGATTTTTACCATCATCTACATAAACATGTTCTTCATAAACATCTTGGTCAGAAAAATAACCATTCATATCAGTAGGAGGTGGGTTATATGCATTTTCAGGATAATGGGGCTTATAAAACTAATTTGGAGGAGGATTTTGAAATTGTGGTAATGGAGGGAAATAGATATACTGCTGCAATTGGGAATTCCATAAAGGGAAAGAATTCAAGATTGCACAAATTCAAAAGAAGAAGGTAGAACAATGGAAAAAGGGAGAAATAAATGAAAGGAGGGGAGATTGGTCTGCGAATGAAATAATGTATGTGTTTGGATCAGTGGAGTCACCAGATGTGTTGAAATATTCCTCCAAAGGATAGATCTCAAGAAAACACATCAAACATACTAAGATGAAGATGTATGATCTCTTCACTCTGGTCCCACCGGGCATGTCAGAAACTTTTGGTTGTCAAACTTGCACATGTGTGTCTCAAATATGGAAGAACCGAGTGGTTTGAGACAATAATGGGACCCTCTCCAAGCTATGGGACCTTGCTTGCTTGAGACATATCTCCAGAGAAGGTCGGTTCCTCTACTACCTCTAATGCTACTAATACTCCTAATGCTGAAAGAAAATCCTAGACTAAACATGCCAAGGGACCAAGGATAGAAGGATGTGTAGAAAGGGGAAATCCTAAGATAAGGAAGATGATAGTGCCAAGGGAAAGGGTCAATCTCTCTCCATGAGTGGCGAAGGAAATAGAGAGAGGCGTAAGAGAAGAGGAAGAATGGTGCATGCCATAGATCAACACATGCGGGCTCGGCCTTCTAGTGCACACAACACATGAACATGGGGACTATAAACAGGAATACACACAACATGCTAGAAAATTAAACAAAGAGGCAAGATGAAATGAAAACGAGAAAGGGAAGGCAAGAGTTCCAAAAACATGATTTTATTGCTTAAGGGATGCACATATCATTTACATTCATGGCACGAGGTGAGAACACATTATAGAGACCATGCCAAGGTCTGAAACCCATGGGAAGTTGGCCACCATTTTTCATGGTGTCATTAAAAAAAAGAGGGATCCTTTTTACAAAGCAGAACTATGCTATTTATAGAAGAAGCAAAGAAAAGAAGGAGAAAATGAGGGAAACTCAGATTCAAATATGTAACCACCAACAAGTGATAAATTCCTACAATGTTGTCATATGCACTTTCCCAAGTCTATTTGGCATGTGGAAGAAGGAAGAAAGTGATATCTGATTGAAATATGGCAGTTTAGGTTGATTAGATGTGTGCATTCATGATCAAAAAGATGTTTCCATATTTTATGCCTACCAAATCCTACCTAGATTTGAATTTGAAGAGTATAATGTGTAGCTTGTGTCAGTAGCTCTCTAATAAGCCCATGCACGCACCAATCTGAGAACTGCAGTAGAATTTATTATTTTTAGAAGTGTAAGGTCACTCTAACATGCAATGACACATGGCGTGCACTGATTGACTAAGGAAATCAACCAACTCTTGATTTGTTTTGTCTTTTCTACTACACATCATGCACCATTTAGTTTTCTAGATTTGACACCTTGTTTTTGTGCTTTGATAGGTTATATGTACCACACTCAAGTATGAAAGATGATGTCGCATAATGACTGGTGCATAATACATAAGGCACAAAAGCGAGAGTTGCAAAAGGTATGTGTGAAAAGGAAAGGTACATGAATGCAACAAGCGCGGTAGGAAAGAAGGAATACTTACAAAAGGAATGTATGGAAGAAGGGCATGAGCATCCAACTAACAATACCATAAGAAAATGGGCGTGCAGTAATTTTTTGTATGCAACCACACAAGAGGAATCCTAGGGACTTAGCCATTTTAGAAGGCAAGTTTTCAGATCTACGTGCGAGGGGTGCGTAGAAATTTAGAATGAAAGTTCCGCACAAAGGGAAGGTGCAAAGGGGAATTATAAGTATATAGTAGAATATAGAGAAGGAAATAGAAGGAAGAATGAAGCAAGACATGCAGGGCGCATAGAAGATCCACAGTCACATAACATGTGTCAAAGAAACAAACTTGAGAGTGTGCAACCTATAATGTGAAACATCAATGTCAAAATAAAACATAAGTTGTCAAAATAACTAGGGGAGTTATTTTTGACAAAATTTACATCTATCAAAGGAATCTAAAGCTATATTTGCATCCATCTAGCTCCATCACAAGGCCCCACAAGATTGGTTCATCTGTATCACAGTTCATAAGAGGGGAGTCTACTATTTTTCATGCACACATTACTACATTCCACATCTAGTTATTTTATTGGTACTTCACAAAGTGAGATTGGCACAAGAGAAACCTAGGGAAAAATTACACACACACACACACACCTAGAAATACATTGAGTTTGAGATGTAGTGAAATTTTTGGTGATTATTCCATCCATTTTCCAGTAGAGGACAATTTGACCCCTTTGTTATCCAAATAACTCTCCTAGTTACTTGGATAACTTGTATACATTCTGGATCTAAGTTATTCATTGTAGTGTTGTGTGTGCTCAAGATCACTTGGCACATTCCCTTGCTCACAGCTTCCCTACATGCCCTTTTCTTTTCCTCTTTGTTTCACTCCTCCTGCTTGCCTCATACTTGCTTCAATCGGCTGAGTCCCTGGCCCTCTCGTGTGCCACACCTATTACTTTGTAATAGTTACGCCTTCACCAAAAGCTCTTTGCTCATGAGTTTGCTTCATTTTTCCTCGGTACATGCCCTTATGCACTTTCCTTCTGTCTTCTCCCTAGACCCATCTTTGTGACCTTCTATGCCAGGAAATATTCTGACATGCTTAAGTGTGTCATGCATAACCATTCAAAGTGCACCAATAAGGCAGTTAATCCTTACAACAAAATAGTTAGTGACATGTGGTAGAAATGAAAAATATTTACACAGTTGGCCATCATTTAACCCAATCTGTGTGCCACATGTTTTGCGTGCACTGATGACTCTGACATCTTCTAATAGTCGTATCTTTTTCTATAGAGCTCATATCAACATGTGCCTAGAATTGTAAGAAATCTGCTCACATCAGCTACAGTGCTAAAAATTCAAATTCAAATTCTTGGTGGATTTGGTAGGTGAGAAATGGGAAAACGTATCTCTAAGCATTAATGAGTAGATCTGATTGCACTAACCACCTGATTTGATATGGTTCATTCTCCTTTCTTATTTAACATGTCAGACATGCTTAGGGAAGCATATTTCATAGATCTCCAGGTGGATTTGCAGGCATTCAATGCTTCTTATTGGTGGTTGTGTTTCAAATTTAGGTTTTCCCTCCTTCCCTTCTTCCTACATGGATTCATCTATAAATGTAAGAGATAGAGTCATTTGTTATGTTGGACACTCTGGACCCTAACGTGTTTTGCTAAGGACTCCATATTTTCTTTATTTTGAGTTGTAGACCTCTAGATCAAGATCTCGCATGTGGATATCAGCCTATTTCATCATTGTAATAGTTTTTTGTGTTTCTGGAAGTAATAGAAGCATCATTTGTTGAATATTCTCTATCCTAACATGTTTTTATTTCTCCTTCTTTCCTTTTCTTTTATGTTGTGTGCTGGTTGTGCTATTTTAGGTCCCTTACAGTCCCATATTTAGTTTTGTTCCATTAGAATGATCTGGTGAATATGCGTTTCACTGTGCTACTCGTGCTTAGCCTCCTTTCATGCATTTCCTTTCATTCTCACTCATAATAGATAATGTTCATCCCTCTTTTCTGGTGCTATCACCATTTAGTGTAGTTTTATTTCATGTCATCCTTCTATCCCTGGTCCCTTAGAATTATTATCTTAGTTTCCCCTTTCAGCTCTAGGAGTAGTAGTAGTAGTAGAAATAAATAGAGGAATTGGCCTTCTCTATATATCCATCTGAAGCACGAAAGGTCCCACAACTTGGGGACGGTTCCATTTTGGTCTTAAAAACCTCGATCCTTCTAGATCTGAGATGCGGGTGCATGTTTGAGCAACCATCACACTTCATATGCATCCTTATTGTTTAGGGTTTTAATGCTTTATCTGTGATTTTGTATGTGATTCTTCCATTGCAAGTTTTTTCGGTGCTTAGGTGATCACACAACGACATCTATGTGAGAGGAAGTGAACATAGGTGAACATCCAGTGATACTATAGAGGAGGTTTTCTTTCGATTTCCACAGACCAAGGCACCTAGATCTTAGACCAGGGCACCCACAGGTGCCCCTATCCCTCTCTAAGTTCCCTAATCTATCCAGAAAACTCAGATTTGTACCTTTTTAGGCTACTGTGAAATGATTTTCTCCTCCTATTCACCTGGTCTACACTGTGACATAGTCACATGAAATCTTCAAATCAGCTAAGTATTTCTTAACCCTCTTTTCACATGAGGGCTTCGTATTCTCTAGATTACTTTTCTTGGGTATAATTTTAGTATTTTATTACTTCATTTATTTAGTTATTTTACTGCTCCTATAGCATTAAAGTACACTAGAATAATTTCAATTCTAGTTAATCATTTTGGTGAACCCGAACACTTTCACGTTTAGGATCCTCATTTTTCCTCTATCATGGATTCCAAAATTCCTCAAATTTATTTGTCTAATTTTCTTAAGATGCATCCTAATTACCAATCTATTCTTAAAAAAACGTTAAACACAATGTACCTCCCTAGCAATACATTGCCACATCAACTGAGTGCTATTTTTTTATGACCCTAGTCTTTGTGATCCTCCATCTAATAACCCCATGTTGGAATCCATTCAATCCATTCATTATTTATTTCAAGACACATTTATGGCTATAGAATCCATGATCACATCTCTAAAATCTTATATCCAACATCTTAGGGATGTTTCTTAGGCTCATGTTTTTTCTTCTTCTACATCTCATCTTCATTCTATGTTTACTACATGTGCTGATATTAGTGAGCCTCAATACATACCATTACAAGAGCTCACCCTTGATTGCAATACTAAAAAACATAACATTCTTACTGATCTCCTTAATCATCAATTGATCACGTTACCACCTACTCATTACTATCCTCCTTATCGGATAGAAAAATATGAGGGTCATCCATATTTTGATTATCATCAAATCAATAGACATAATGACAATTATTATCACGCTTTACAAAAAATAATAAAACATATTGAGTGTTAGGTCTTTATGTCATTCACTCACTACACAAAATTTTGTTGCATGCCCATCTACAAATGTTGCTTCTCAATGGGTTCCTAAACCTAATTAATTTATATCTAATGAGAATCATGCTATCACTTCTAATGATCATTCTACAAAAATTCAAGCACCACCTAAGAAACCACTTCAACAAATCAATATATCACCTCCTCCTCTCAAGATATCTACATCTTATCAAGTCAAACTATGCAACCATCTCTCAAAATTAATCAACTTTATTCTCTTATCGATTCTTCTGTAGCATCATCATCAATACCACCAAATTTTTCACATTCAAAATTTATTCCCATCCTATTCCACTTCCATTTCCAATTCATTTTTTCAAAGCAGCTACTCCTTCTATTTATGGGTGGAACACATTTCAAAATATTACATCGTCAGATGGTCCTAATTTTTCTTCATGCTACCATTATGTTGTACCTACCCTCTCTTATCATGACATAGAAAAATATCTCCCATAATGAAATGGAACCTCTTGTGTTGTTACATATATGTCCATCATTATAGTACACTTGGGCATCATCACACTTATTCTCCATAGAATGAATAAGCATCTTATATTATCATTACATGACATTTATATCTTTACATACACCATACACATCTTACTACATGCTTATATCACCATTACCTGATGACACACTCTTGTGCTTACGGTTCATTACTGGACTTCTTAAGGGGAATGATACACAAATGAACCCCTCATACTGTCCTATACGTTTTCATCAGATTGTGTTTCTAGGTACATGGATCCTATCACTCCATTCTTGCATATCCATTCCATCACATCCACAACATATTGTATCACTTATGGTGTGCTTTTACTCTTCCATCATAAATGTCATTTTGAATTTGTTCTTGGTACAACTTACATATTACATCATGCTAATTAGAATACTATGTATGTCATTTATCTATATCATCCACCACATTACATGTTATACACGTCTTTTTCTAATTGTGTATTCCACATTTTGCATATAGGTCTCTTCTACAGTGTTTTAATCACTACTGGGTGCTTGCACTTCTAGTCTCCTAGTCCTACACTGGTCTGTTGAGGGCATCCATCATTCGTCGACTTCACCGGGTGCTATTGTTCATTTTAGTACGTTCATCACTTTACATTACTTTCTTATACACACTTATGTGACATAGTAGTTACTAGCTTAGTAATAAACATGCTAATGAGTGCGTACATGTTCAACATTTTTATGCAGGGATATTTTCTTCATCACTTGTTTGTTACTCATTGTCTGGTCTGTGGGATTTACCCTATAGGATTTGTCGTGCACACTTTTTTTTCATTTATAGCCATGATGGACTTATGTGGTCTTGAGGCATCATGAGTGATGTACCATGTTTGCACCACTCACTTTGTGTGGCTTCATTTTTTTCTTCTGATATGTTTACTTAATTTTTTTGGTTAGACTTACTTACATTGTCTATCGTAGCATATCATCACTACCCACTTATGCACAGCATAATTTTTCGTACTAACACATAGTTTTATACCATTTAGCTATGACACAATCTTATTTGTGTGCACATTGGTCTTGACTACCAAGTGTCATTCCCTAAATCCCCCTCATTGGACATAGATTTCATGTAGTTGGTCACTCTTTTAGGGGCACACATTCTCCTATCAGTAAATGATGCATTGCATGTTCATCCTGATCCATATCATACTGGGATTTTCTTATTGTATCTACATAGCGTGTTTACACCGGTTCAAGTTACATGTGCACTTTATTGCCCTTGGCATTGTGGGTTACATAAATCCAAGTGAGTTTAGACCAGTCTATCGAACTACCATACATATAGGGTTTTACAGAACATATTTATCCTTGAGCATTTGGGGAAGTAGTTACCAATATGGAGGATACAACGGAATTCTTGACCCAATACTTCTTCTACCGCCGGTGTCAGATTTCCCAAAAAACGTAGGACGATACATATATCTCTGTTACATTTTTTTTCATAGGACACTACAGTTAAAGCTTTACACAGGATATGACATAAATTTCTCCCTATACCTATTCGTTCTAATGTGTGTTGGATCACCATAAAACCTCGGTAGTATGTAGGGATATCCTTCTACACTCTGCTTGTTCTGCTATATTGTCAGATCTTCATTTTATTCTTGTTTTGTGGGATCTTTCCATTTTGCTGCAATCTCAGTCTTAGCCACCACTGGTTCTGTCAACTTTCAACCACTATGGCCCTGATTGGCTTATGACCATCAAGGAAATTTTGCTCGATGTATGATTCTCATCAGCCCAATTTCTATATTTATTCCTTATGGAATCTCTTCTACTATTGTGCTCTATCCTCTTGATTGTGCTTGGTACGCATTTCTAGTTACTTCATCTTCCCAGGATGAATTCTGCTCACCATACATAGAGTGGGGCTAGGTGTGGGTCACAACTATCATGTACTTTGCAGTCGGTTGTGGTAGTGGGAGAGGAAAAAATTACTAATTTCCTTGGATGGGATTTGGGTTTTGAAGGGAAAAGGGTAGAAAAAACTAAGATGAGAGGGAAGACTTAGAAGCCATTGGGGAAGTGGATTTCCATCAATAGGGGTAGCATGCAAGAAGCTAGAACTATGACATTCCAAGTTTGTATTATGATTGAAAATTGGTCCTAAAGAGAACTAAGGAACTGAACAAGGAGCTCAGTGGTTGACTTAGCCACGAATGGGGTACAATAGTTGTCTTACCCTAATGCTCTTTAAGCTTCCCTGATACTCTTCAGTACCCATTCCTGTCAAGGTGCGGGAAGAATTTCTAACCATTTGAAGCTTCTAAGATTTTTGTTGGTCTATGTTATAGATGCCTTGGAATTAAGGAGTTCACCCATGGACAAGGTGTTATCCAAAATTCAAGTCTCAAATGCTAATTCATTGATAGCATGCATCAAATTATTTAGTCCCATACCTAAGTCAAAGATTGATTCAAGGTCCCCAAATCATGTTTTTGGGGCCCCCTCGGCTTCTCTCTAACTCTCCATCCAAGAAGAAATCCCAACAAGTTCGAGAAAATGGAAAAAATGTAGCATATAAGGTTGCAATTGGTTTTAAAGCATTTCAGTTCTTAATGAGTTTATCGTACCAGTTCGGGTCATACTGAGGTTCAGTCGTACCAAGCTTGGGGCCGAAAAAGCAACCTAATAAAATCTTGCTAAGTCAGACATTTTTGTCCCAGGCTGTTGTCCGTGGGACAGTTGGGATGCAGGGACGTCCTGGGACACAAACTTCATGGAATCAGCCGAAAGCAAAGGAATCAAATCACCTAAGTGGAAAGTAAAATGGTTTGCAAACAGCCGGGAAAGAATGTACTAGAACTAATAGAACCGACCGATTTGCCGAAGGAAGTCCATTTCGGAGTTGTTATATGTGTTTGGTTCAAGACAGTCCTGGGACATCCAGGATAATATTTTCAAGAGGGATGTGTGGGATGTAAAAAGGTGAAAAGGCCAAAAAGTAACAAGGATTTCCTGGAATACGGCATCTTGAAGCAGGACAATTTTCATTTTTCCCACGATTATTGTCGGTGGAAGGGAGAAAAACTTCCCTTTGTTAAAATTTTCTAAGTGTTTCACTTCAAGTTTCTTAAAGGTAAAAGTGTCTTAGCCCGCTTCCCTTCATTGTTTTGGCCAATTTAAGACTTTCTTTACTTATGTATTTTGACAGGTGAGTAATGCCATTAATTGAAGTAAGCCCACAACTTGAAGTTATTGCACAACTTAAAGTATTGGAGTTTGGAAGTGGAATTACTTAAGTCTTCACATTTGAAGTTATAAATTTACTTAAAGTTTTGCGACTACGTGTCCAAGTCTTTCAATTGAATGTAATGCTAAGCGACCCACGAAGTAGTGAAATGTAGGAGAAGACAGGCTACTTGCGTCTTTCAAATTGAGAGCCTGACACATGCAACAACCGAATGTAGTGCATGCTTGGAGGTACAACTACTTGGAAAATCTTCCAAACTTGCACTTAAAAGAGGTAATACAATTCATGAGTATAATTACTTAAGTCTTTCGACTCCCTGAGTTTGAGCGCCGAATTTTGCCCTCACACATCTTCAAATGTAAATAACTTTCAATCTTGATGCTCAGATTTCCATGTTCTTGATATCAATGGAAAGTTGTTGAAATTCTCTATCGGATTCTGGGGTGCTTTAATTTTTAAATTTTGATCTACAGTTTTGGTGTGACTAAATTACTAAGTAGTAAACGTCTTTGGCACGTGGTAATGGCCAGAAATGACAGTTTCAACAACCAGTTTTAATGCAAGTATGGATCTCATTCTTGCTTCAGCTGTCCAAAATGTACAAGTGCAAGTATGGGATCTCTCACCTAGGAAACCCATGCTATTTAAATCAGGTTAATTAAATGAGGAATGGCTTGCAGTGGTTGGAGTTTTGCACAATTTTCTCTCTTCCTTTCTCTCCTTCATTCTGTGAGACTTGATAAAATCTAAGATTTGGCTCATTTTAAAGGTTGGTTCATTCTTGTTTGGATAGCCTCTCCCTTCTTTCTTGGCTTAGGGTCAATCAATGTGGATTTTTAAAAACCTCCTTGATTTGTAACTGGCATGTTTTCTACCTCTTATTTTGAAATGCAAGGATTGTGACATCTTTGGAGCAATAAAATTGACATGCTAACTGTGAAGCATTTTCTCAGTCCTTTGGCTTGTGTTGAATATTGTCTTTTCCTCTGATCTTTCAATTACATATTTATGCAGTTGTGCATGATGTTGCATACACATTTTGATGATTTGTGTTTATCTGGCAAATAGGTGTTCACATTTCCTATGGTGTATCACCATCTTATTAGTTTAGCTCTTTCATTATTTTTCCATCTGCTTACCTCTTCTGTCTCCATGGCAATTTAGAGTAGATTTTAGATCCAAACCTCTGCAATCTTTGAAATCTGTGTGATCTGCAACAGAGGACTTTTTGAGTGAACCAGTCTTCTAATCTAAGTTTCCTTGTTCTCATTTCTCAAGGTCCCACACTTGGAGAGATTAGTTTGCATGTTGTGCAATCACACTGGATCTCAAGAACATCGAGTTTAGAACCTCTGATCAACATCCAGGGGTGCTGCTGATTTTGCACTAACAGTTTTGGCACACCTCGGTGGGACAGATTAGAGGTCTTCACTTTTATTGCAACAAGATCGATGTGCACTTGTTATAAGTTCCAGCTTTGAAGGAGCTATAAATTTACACATCTGACGACTCCAAAAGAAGCATAAATGACTGGTTTCAGCTAGTCCAAGCCTGGAAAATTTATGAGAAGAATACAGACCAGGTCAAGAACTAGAGAGGAAGGATTGTTTGTTCATCTACACCTATCTCCTAGGAAGAGAAAAGAGGAAGAAGGATCTCAGAAGTGCTCCATCTCCACCAAACAGAACTCTTTCAACATCCTCCACCTGGTAGGCCTTTCAGTTCCAATCAACAAGGGTTTTCAGGCCAATCTAGAATGGCAACCACCGAATCCGTATGTCAATTTCACAGAAAGGTAGCAGCCCACTTTCTCCTCAATGCACAACATCCAATCCCAGTTGCAGCATTGAAGAACATTCCATACTTCACTGGAGAGAACCAGACTACTCCTGGTGATCATGTTAAAGACATTGCCAACCTTTGTGCACCTAATTCATGAAATCAATGAGATGCAAGTTGCTGTCAAATTGCTGGCATCCTCATTCAAGGGTAAAGCTTTACAATGGTTGCCAGGAGCCTTGCCTCAAGTTCTATTCAAAATTGGAATCAGCTATGTATAGCCCTCCATGAGCTCAGATTTGGGGAAAAGGGAGACAACTTGTCCCTTTTGGAGCAAGCTGACAACTATCAAGAGAGCTCCCAATGAGCAACTGACCGATTTCAACTTCAGATTTCAAAGGACTTGGGAGAGAATTCCAGTGGCAGTCAGGCCAACAGCAGAAGGTGCTTTTCTATATTATCTCAAAGCTCTAAATTCTGATATTTCTATGTTGATTCAGTCCATGGGAGGCACAAACTATCCCTATGGCTTATAGCATTGCCATTAGGGCTGAAAATTGTTTGATTCAAGCTGGAAACTATGCTCTTAGACCTCCAATGCCATTATATCCAAGTTTAGAGAGCCCAAGTACTAGTCAAGTGCCTAATTTGGCTCATTTTCTCCCACTCTTAGAAATCAGAGTTCAAATGAAGCTTCTACTTCATCTCCAAGTGCCCCAAACGAGCTTCAAGAAGTCATGAAGCAATTGCAAAATCTAGGTAATGAGCTGGTTACACTAAAAAAGAAGTAAGCTCAAGGTTTTAGACCTTCTTATCAGCCTCAAGCTCAGCCTAACAGGTAGCCATATCAGACCTCAAAGACCACCTAATCTAGCTGCAAATCAGAATCAAGCAAGGTCTCCTACCAACAGACCATTTTAGCCCAATAACCTCAATGTTGCATCCACATCTAGAGCTTTGGTACCGGTGCAAAATAACATGGCCCAAGAATATGATTGGTGTTTCCATGCGGTTGAGCCACATAACCAATCAATGTGCTTTAACGGTGCATTAAATCAGGCTATTATGGTGTAAATCATTGGTGGGTCACAAGAATCCAGCCACGAAGAGGATCAGTAGTAAGAAGCACCTCAGCAAGGAACATCTCTGAACAAAACTACTCTTGTCAATTGGCAGGTTGAAGATTTCTGTGGTATGAATCAAATACCCTATCAAGGTGTTGCAGCCAACACAAGGTCAAAAAGGAGAAATTTGGGTGAGGGACAACCATTGGCTCCAAGTAATCCACAACCTTCTACCACTCCACAAGCTTTTGGCAAACAAAATGTAGTCCCAAACATGCAAGGAGCACCCAAACCAGCTCTTAAACCAACTCAAATACCAGTTGTTGCTGCCCACATGTAAGGGATGAATATGCAAACCAGGGGACAACAAAGAGATCCTTCATCACCATTTAGTATCATTGATCAGATGAAGAAGACAAATGTAAATATATCAATGTGGGAATCCCTATCTATCCCAGGCCAGAGAGATTTGCTACAAGTCGCCATGAAGGACTGGCCAACTTTGAATCAGCAAGTCAAATGCAAGAGAAGGTGCTCACAAATGTTGCCCAGCATGAAGGGAAATCATGGAGAAGACAGCAAGGTAAAATGTTGAAGGCCCCTCCTTTTTATGTCTCATTAATCATTGGAAACCAATCTGGTGCATAATTGCATGATTGATTCCGGGGCAAGTAGCTCAGTGATGCCCAAGCAAATAGCTGATCAGCTAGGACTTCAATATGAAACCATATCCAAAGGGGTAGTGCAATTGGATGGGACAGCAGTAACAATAGTTGGAGTGATTAGAAACTTGAGTCTTACCTTGCATGCATGTCCAAATGTTGTTGTTTTACAAGATGTATCAGTTATAGACCTTCCACCACTCTTTGCCCTATGTTTGTCAAGGGATTTCACAGCCAAGATTGGAGGATATTTTTCTGCTGATTGGTCACACATGCTATTCAGAATGAGGTATGGAACCAAAGCTACAATCAGGTCTGAACCTATTACAAACTTCCACATTGATCCCTACACTCTGAGTCAGATCAATGCCAACTGTTTGGCATTTGATCAAGAAGATCACCCAAGCACTGATGAAGCTGACACCAAGGTTGGAAGCATCCTTTGGATCTAACTCTTGATGAATGGGCAAACAAGGTGCATGCTTTTGATCCTTATCAAGAAGTAGAAGAATCTGAGCTAGGAGTCTATTGCATACATGAAGAAAATCATCCCATTCCTAGCATCACCAAGCCAGACCACAAGGATGACAATGAGATATGGAACAGCTATTTTTTGATGGATCAAGGAGTAGATAAGGTGCTAGAGGGGGAGCTATGCTAGTTTCACCTCAAGGAGTAAAGCACTATTCAACTTTTAGATTTCAGTTTGCACGCTCAATAACACTGCTGAATATGAAGCCTTGGTGCAAGAGATGCATTGGGCAATAAAGAGAGGAATAAAGAACTTGCAAGTCTTTGGTGATATTGAATTGATTGTAAATTAGGTCAAAGATGAAACATGCTGCCAAGAATGATCTAATCAAGTGTTACAAGAACAGGGTGTGGGAACTCATTAAAGATTTTGCTGGCTTTGGCATCAAATCAGTTCCTAGGAAAGAGAACCAAGCCACTGACAGGCTTACAACAGTTAAGGCAGCCTTTGATGTTGTGGAGATCATTCAAAAAGATAAGGTACAACCAAACATCCATGTGATTGTGAGGCCTTCGGTGCCAGATAACAATGTAAGTTGGCAAGTGTTTGAAGATTTTGTGTTGACTTCAAAGAATTGAATAGAGCATCTCTCAAGGACCATTACCCACTCCCTTCTATGGAGAAAATTTTGCAAGTGGAGGCTGGCTCTGAGAGGTTTTCACTACTTGATGGCTACTCAGGCTACAATCAGATTATGGTGAAGGAAGAAGATCAGTTCAAGACAGCCTTCACAACCAAATGGGGAACTTATGCATACAGGAAAATGCCATTTGGACTGTCCAATGCTGGAGCTACCTTCCAAAGAGCAATGGACATGGTGTTCGAAGGTTTGATCAACAACGTGGTGCTGATATACCTTGATGATATCACTATTTTTTCAAAGAATGTAGCAGACCACCTGTCTCATTTGAGACAAGTCTTCCAAATATGCAGGAGATTTAGAGTGTCTTTGAACCCTAAGAAGTGTATCTTCCTAGCACATGAAGGAAAGCTCCTTGGCCATATTGTCTCCAAAGAAGGATTAGCAATTGATCCAGAGAGGGTTGAAGCCATAAGAGCACTACCATTGCCAAGCCACAAGAAGGCCCTTCAGAGTTTCTTGGGGAGAATAAACTTTGTTCGGAGGTTTGTCCCAGATTTTGCAGCCCTTGTCAAACCTATCACCAAAATGTTAAAGAAAATCATGGCTTTTAAATGGATAGCAGAAGGCAAGGAGAGTTTTGAAGCAATCAAAGAAGCCATCTCTCAAGCACCAACTCTCATCAACCCAAATTTCTCCAAGGATTTCATCCTCTATGCATTTGGAGGTAATGATACTATTTATACCATTTTGGTGCAGCAGAACAAGGACAATGATGAGCAGCCAATTTCTTTCTTCAGCCAAATCCTGGAGGATTATGAGGTGAGATATTCTTTTATTGAGAAGCATGTACTTGCAGTAATCAGAAGCTTGAAGAAATTCAAGCATCTAGTCTCAAACAACAAGGTTCAGTTGTTGGTCTCTCATGCGGGAGTAAAGGACTTCCTCCTCAACAAGGATTTGAATGAGAAAAGGGCAGGTTGGATCACTCGTGTCATGGAGTATGACATTGAGATCAAGGTCACCAAGCTAGTAAGAGGAAAAGGATTGTGTGAGCAGCTGATTCTGGGTAAGCAAAAGGGAGTATGCAATGAAGAAGAGGCTGTTTTGATAGTTCAAGACAACCATGCGCAAGGTAGCACTCAAGAAGAGGATAATGTTTTCCCCACTCCTTGCTGGACCCAAGGTATAATGCACTTCCTAAGCATGGGCCTATGCCCTCCAGAGATGAACAAAACCCAAAGAAGACACTTCAGATTGCAGGCTGTCCCATATGCCATAGTAGAAGGTATTTTGTTCAAGAAAGATGTGAATGGAGTGCTGCTGAGATGCATTAACACAAATCAGATTCATAGGGTGTTGGAAGAGTTCCATGGTGGACCAGCTGGTGGTCATTTTACACCAAGAGTGACAGCCCTAAAAATCATGAAGGTTGGTTATTATTGGCCCAAGATTTTCAGTGATTGCTTCGCGTGGATCAAAAGGTGTAAGAATTGTGCATTCTTCATAGGTAAAGAGAGGTTTGCTGCCCTCCCATTGCATCCAATTTCAGTTGACCAGCCATTCATGCAATGGGGTTTGGACTTCATTGGAGTCATTAATCCCAATTCAAGCCAAGGGCATAAGTGGATTTTGACAGCCACAGACTACTTCACCAAATGGACTGAAGCAATAGCACTCAAGGAAGCAAATGAGTCTAGCATCTTAGACTTCTATGAGGGGATAGTAACCAGATTTGGCATACCTGCTACAATAATCTCGGATAATGCATTAGCATTCATTGGGTCCAAGGTGACTGAGTGGGCTGTCAAGAATGGGATCTACCTAAGTACTTCATCAAACTACTACCCTCAGGGTAATGGCCAGGCTGAATCTACAAACAAGAACTTGTTGAGGATCATTAGGAGGACTCTTGATGAGAATCAGAGGTCTTGGCATACCAAACTAAAATCAGCCTTATGGGCTGATAGGATAACTCCCAAGAGATCCACAGGTAACTCTCCATTCAGGCTTGTTTATGGAAGAGAGGCAATCTTGCCATGTCACTTGAGTTGCCAACATTGGAACTCATGAAGCAGTTAGAGTTGCTAGAGTTTGGGCCCATGGAGGTGAGATATGCAGAATTGATGGAGCTCCAAGAGATCATAGATCAGGCATCCCAAGCAATGGAGAAGGATCAAGCTTTGATCAAGAAGACCTTTGATAGGAAGGCCAAGAGTAGATCTTTCCAAGTTGGAGATCTAGTGTTAAAATGGGATGCAGATAGAGCAAAACCGGGAAGGCATTCAAAATTTGATGCCATTTGGAGTGGCCCATACATGGTCACAAAGTGTAAGGACACCAATGCCTTCCAATTGTCTTCATTGGATGGCGAAGAACTGCAGATTCCAGTCAATGGAATCTATCTAAAGCATTACTACTAAAGTGAAATTCTCCACCTTGTAAATATTAGCTTAGGTTTTCATTCCTCCAAGTGCTTGTGCACATTGTTTTGCTGTAGGTTGTTTTGCTTTCCCTAAGTGTTTTGGCAGAGGCTTGCTATCCCTGGGAGATGTTTTGTAGGCCTTTCTTCCATCGGGTGATTTTCCATCTTCCTCCTTGCAACATTCTAAGTTAGTTGGGGTTCCAAATAGACAACTCATGATTCCATGCCCAATGGATTGCTTCAAGAAACTGGTAACTTCATCCAACAGGCAGATGACCCCACTAAGTCACCAAAATTGTTATCCACAATTCACCCTCACGGTAATTTTGATAACATGCATCAAATTATTCAGTCCCGAGCAAGTAAGATTGATTCGAGGCCCAAAATCATGTTTTTCGGGGTCCCCTCGGCCTTTTTCTAACTCCCATCCAAGAAGAAATCCCAACAAGTTGAGAAAATAGAAAAAATACAAAAAATAAGGTTGCAGGACCGTTTTATTGCTCGGGAAGCAGTTCGGGTCGTACTGAGGTTTGTCGTACCAAGCTTGGGGCCGAAAAAGCAAGAAAATCAGCTAAGTCGAATATTTTTGTCCCAGGCGGTCCGCGGGACAATTGGGATGTAGGGATGCGAGCGACGTGAAAAGCCGAATCGGCCGAAAGTAAAGGAAAAATCACCTAAGTCTTTGTTTTGTGTGGTTTGGGACAGCCGGGAAAAAAAGTACGTGGAGGACCGCGAACCGGCCGATTTGCCGAAGGATAGTCCATTTCGGGCGGTTCGGAGGTATTTGTCCCAGGCAGTCTAGGATATCCAGGCCAAAAGTACACGCGGGATGCATGGGATGCGAAAAGGTGAAAAAGCTACAAATAGGAACAAGGAAGCCCGAATCGGCTGAAGCAGGAGATTTTCATCCCAAGAAGTGGCAGGGAGAGGAGAAGGACTTAGAAAATTTTCCAAGTTTTAGTCAAGTTTTCAAAAGGTAAAAGTTATGGCCCGCTGCCCCTTATGCCATCGAATGGAATCTTGCCACGTGTCATCTAATTGGCGGAGTGTGGGGGGGAAATGGGAAATTTCTCCCAAAGTAAAAATTGCTAAGTGTTTGACGCAAGGTAAAATTGCGCCCCTCGGGCCCGAGCCAGTAAATAGTGCCACGTGTCCAAGTGGTAAAAAAAAAATTTATAAGGAAGGGCCCGAAAGAAAATTTCAAAGGATGAGCCCATAGACGAATCAGATCCTGACACGTTTCATCCAAGTGGCAGAGCATGGGGAAAATTTGAAAATTTTCCCAAATGACCAAACGGGTAAAAAATTCAAATTTTTTGCCCTTCAATCCGATTTCGGCCTGTTTTTGCCCTAAATCCTCAAATGGCCATAACTTTCGATCGAGAGCTCATATTTTCACGTTCTTTAGATCAATGGAAAGTTGGTGAAATTATCTACATGATTCCAGGGTCAATCTTGCATTTTGGTTTAGTTTTGAGAGAGAAGATCAAGAAACGTCTCTGGCACGTGGTAATGGCCAGAAATGACGTTTCAACAACCAATTTTAATGCAAAATGGGTCACATTTTTCTTCAGCATGGCCAAAATGTTAGGGTATGGGTCTATAAGGACACCCATGCTATTTTAATGTATCTTCATTCAATTAGGAATGGCTCCCATGTTTTTTACATGTTTTCTCTCTCCTAGGCTCGACCCATGCATTATAAAAGCCAGATTTGGCTCATTTTTTAGGGGGAACATTTCTTTGGATAGCAAGCTTCTTCTTTCATCTTCAACAAGTGATTTTTAAAAGTATCAGACCTCTTGATGGTTGTAACATGTTTTCTACCTTTTGATGTTGTAATGCAAGGATTTTGACAGTGGAAATGACAACACAAGCTCCGTGACCAGTTTTCAGTCCTTTGGTTGTGTTGTTTGCTTCATTTCAGATTTTAAATTACATCTTATCAGTTGTGCATGATGTTTATGTTGCATTCCATGATCTGTGTCTATCTACAGAACTAGAAGTGTTCACCACTCCTTTGGTGTATCACCTATTAGTTTAGTTTCAATTTTTGCACTTTTTATCTCTGTCTCCTTAGAATTTAGAGTACGATTAGGATTCAAACCTCTGGAATTGTGCAAATAACAGATCTGATCAGAGGAGTTTGAGGAACCAGCCTCTAATCTCAAGATTCCTCTCTCATTTTACAAGTCCCACACTTAGAGAGAGGTTTCAATGTTGTGCAATCACACTGGATGCTTAGAATGATCAAACTAGAAATCTGATCAACATCCAGGGGGTGCTGCTGATTTGCACTAACAATAACCTTATAAATATAAAGTTATGAGACTATAATGAGGGACCAAGCACTAGGCATTTACTATTACCACCTAAGGATGCATCCATTAAAGGCATCTAAAGATACATTTGCATCCATCTAGCTCCATCACAAGGCACACATGGCTGGTTCATAAACATCACACTTCATAGGAGGGGGGGTGTATTTTTTACATGCACATTTTTACTACATTCTACATCTAGTTATTTTTTTGCTACTTTATAAAGTGAGTCTGACACATAAGAAACCTAGGGAAAAATTATGCACACACACATAGAACTACATTTGGTCTGAGATGTATTATAATGCACATTGATAAGTCCATCCATTTCACGGCTGAAGATAGTCTTAACCCTTCATATGTATCCATTTCTTTTAGGGTTTTAATGATTTATCTAGGGATTTGCAAGTGATTCGTTCATTACAGGTTTACTAGTTCTGCAAAAATCACATAACAACATCCACGTGATAGGAAGTGAACACAAGAAAACATCTAGTGACACTCCAAAGGAGTTTTCCTAGCCATTTGCATAGACCAGGGGGCCCAGATCTCAGACCAGGGTGCCCATGGGAACCACTATACCTCTCTAGGTGGCCCAGTCTATCTGGATAACTCTGATATGCACTTCCTGAGGCTATTGTGTGATGGTGTTCTCCTCTTGTTTATCTAGTCTACACTATGACACAATCCCACAAAATCTTCAAATCAGCTAAGGATTTCTTAACCTTGTTTGCATATTAAGATTTCATATTCTCTATCTTTGTTTTCATAGGTATCATTTTAGTATTTCATTTATTTAGTTATTTTACTACTCCTATAACATTATATTATACTAGAATAATTGCTATTTTAGTTAATCACCTATCTTCTGATACCTCAACCTACTCAAAATCATCTTTTTTGATGGTTATATTGGTATTTTCTCTTTTAAACTATTAATATCAATTGAAAATAGATTCAAGAGTGATAAAACCATTTGTTAAATTATTGCCCTTCAATTGGATGATTTTATCATTATAAGATTCTTGTAACCTAAACTGATTTTTTGATGAAAATTAACCTTATTTTTAAAGGAAAAGGATTATTTGTTGGTCATTGTTAAAAAATTTCCAATTTTTTGCATTGCCTAATACTGCAGGTCTTACAACCAGCTTGACTAACTTAATTTCTTCCTTCACAATGTCTAAACAGACATCGTATTGATATCCCACATTTGCAATCGTATCTATATTTTGGTTTTGATTCCTAGGAATCGCATGAATGTCACAATCTTCAAAACCTTCAATTATATCCCATACCTTATTCTTATAGGATTTTAATAGTTTGTTGTTTGTTGCACTCTAATCTCTAACCTAATGTACTAAAAAATTGCTATCCCCAAAAATTTCCAATTCCTTAATTCCTCTTTTTGAGAAAATTGTATTCCTTTTATCAGTGTTTTATACTCATCTACATTATAAGTAAAGATGAATTGAAGTAAAAAAGTTGAGAAATATTTCTTATCTTGTAAAGAAATCAACATGACGTTAGCATAAGCACCATTTCTGTTTCTAGATCCGTTGATGAAGAGTTTCCACAATCCTCTATGATCATCTTGAGATTTGAGGAGATTAGGTATACTAACTCCTTCTTCATGCATGCAATAGGTTCCCAATCATGTTTGTTACAACTCTTGGAAATATCGATCAAACTGAAATTCAGCTCCCAAGTCATGAAGAAAGATATCTAGAATTTCGTCGACATGAGTGGTGGATTCATAATCCTCAATTTCTTCTTCCTAATCATGCAAGGTGCAATTCATATTGATGGAAATAGGATTATATGGCTTGATATATTCCTTACAAATTTTTTTAACTCTTATAATCACCTTAGTTCCATCCCTAGTTCTGAGGAGGATGTGTGACCAATCATTAGATAGATACCCACCCATCTTGGTCATGAAATATCTAGAGAGGAATATTGAAAATAAAGGAGGAAGATTAATAAAAGATATGCCTTGAGAAATTGATAGACATGGGAATGCATGAATGGTAAGATTCAAATGTTTTATCACCCCAATGGTTTAGACAATAGTCGTATCTAATTGGAAAACTCTTCTAGTTATCGATGTATATTTAATACCCAACACATCAACAATATACTTAGGCATTACAAAAAATTTAGCACCAAAGCCAATAATATATTTTTACACCATATTCTTACTAAAAATTAGAGATATTTATATAATGGAGGTGTTTTATTGGTAGAAGAATATTTTCTCCCCTCATATTGACACAAACTAGTATAAGTAAATGGCCCGCATTTTTCTGCTTCGCTTGGTATACTAAAACTTTTCAAAGCTTCTTCCAACATATTCCTTTGTGAAGGAATAGAAAGTGCCTCCCACATAGTGACATTAAGGTTCATATTTTTCATCTTCTTAATTATGTTAAAGGGAATAATTCCCATCTTTAACAGATATTTCATTATTTTTACATCCTCCCTTTGAATTTGAGCATTTGGTGTTGTGGTTTTGGGTTGATTTTCCCTTGTTATAGTGTGATTACCATTGACCCATGTTAGTCTACTTATGAAATATTTACAAACATATGCTTACAGATGATACTGGGAAGTGGACACTTGATCAACCTTAGATAGTTCTCCTTCTATCAATCTCTTATTTGATTGCATATTAAATGTCACAGTTGAAGTAGATTTCACATTGAAACCATAAAAGTCATCCTCTTTCTAATTTAACAATGTTGAATCCCCTTCGTTTATGTCTAACCTATATCTTCTTGCAGATAAACTTCCATTGGTGATTCTATGGGTGCATATATGATTTAAACCATGAGTGCTTAGATGAGCACTCCATTAGGGAACATATTATCACTATGAGGTTTAGAGCATGTGTAAACCATTAATAATCTTGAAGAATATTATTTTTTACTATAATAATACCTTTGGAAGAACTAGCAGCAAGGGAGTTTTAGGTGTTTAAATGTATCACATTAAAAATATGATTTTGAATATAATTACTTTAGAAAGGATTCCAATTATGATGATATGGTTTATTCATATGTTGGTAGGGGGTGGTTATATTAAGATTGTTATCTTTTGAGAGAAACTAACTCATTACCAAAACTCTAAAGTAAGGATTTGACCTCATAAATATCATTTGAAGGAGGTATTGGTTGATTGGGTTTGTTTGATACTGACGGAAGAGGGGTAATAGTAGGATGTTTTGTGGAAAAATATTGAAACAAAGGCATTGGTGGGCTTAGATCTATCTTTCCTTCCTATATTAGATAACTTTTAGCTCATATGGAAATGTCATAAGATTCAAATAGAGTTGTTCCACCAATTGATTTATTCATTACCACAACATCACTATTTTAATCTTGTAAGTAATACAAAAATCCAGTATTTAGGGAGGGATTGATTAGTGGTGGAATATTATTCCATGTCTTATGGAAATGAAAATTGAATCTCCCATGAATTCCTAGGGAGATCTTTAAATGGTAGTAAACTAATCCATGAGAGACAAATGATCACTCTTTTCTTCAAACTATTTATAGTTTTGGTCTCCTAATTCATCGTAGTTGCGTATAGATTTTGGTCATAGACATCGAAAAAATTGAAGTGCCTTTCCTTTTAGAGAAGTAGTGGTAAGCCTAATTGCCACATTTTCTTCTACGATATCATGGATTGAAAAAATATTTGCAACATCGTGAATATTCTCTATAGGGGTGTCACTTCTTTCACCAGTGAATAAGGGTATAATTTTTAGAGGCGATACAAGTATGGAATCTCATTGAGTCACCATAAGAGGTTTTTTGCCATTAAAAGTGGGGAATAGTTGGTTCCTCACTATCATCATGGCAAGCAGTTAACCTCTCTTTGGAAGGGGAAATATTCCAAATGGAGGTGTTGACTACACTTTGTAAGAAGATGATGTAACCTCCCATTTTATTTTCCTAGGAAGAGACAAAGAAAGTTCAGTAGTCCATTGATTTTCTTTCCATGATGAGGATCTTGTTTGAATCCTTTGCATAAGTGCATGTAATTTCACTTGAACTTAGAGATATGGAGTCATTAGGTACCTTTGATTAATGATACTACAAATAGAATTACCAACACTTATCTCTCTCTCCCACTATAAGTGCCAAAAAAAATTATCACATGGATTGTGCACCTTTTTAATTGTTATAAGATCTAGTATAACATGGGAAAATCCCCAAGGTGTAAGACCTTGGATATTTGGGATGAACCTTTGGAGAAGGTTGGATTCGTTCTAAACTATGTACATATTATGAAAGATGAGACTTCAAAACATTAACTACACCAATCAATTATTTAGATAAAAGGGAGAGGGAAGTGAAAATAAAGAAATGACTGATGCACCAATAGTTGAGGAACAAAATTATCATCTCTCACAAGCATATAGTATTTAACATAAAGATAATAATGTGTAAAAAATTCTATCCTCTTTCCTTAATAGAAGAACTTTGTATGAAGGTAAAAATTTAACAATAACATAAGGGATTTATCTCAATTCCAAAACCACTATGAATTAGTTTTATTAATCACAACATATGATTTGCTAGAGAAAAGATAACTTAATGTGAAGGTAAAATAGATTATCAGTTAATAGTAAAAAATAATTCAGAAGTATAAAATTCGCCACTGAAATACAAAACAAATCAAAGTGAAAGAAGGCTAAATATTAGTTCTGTATAATAATATTGAGGTTAAATCCTATATACAATTACTTAGAATGGGATAGTATCCTTATGAAATTGATTTACAAGTCCTTGAATAAATAATGCATCTTCCTATTTATAGATTAAGAAGATTGAGAAATTTTAGCTACTATTTTCAATTATTGCATTCTAAAAATAGGATACATTTACATCTATGTAAAAGTATCCCACAAAAATAGCTAGGTAGCTGTGTAATTTTAACTGGATCAATCCTAAAATTTGAATGGTGGACTGTGGCTGGAGACTATGTAAAGATGACAGTGAAAAATCAGCTAGGATTGGGGCCACCATTTTCTTGATGATAAATTCAAGGAAATCATGATATTAGGATGGATAAGTGATGAGAGGGCAGCTATTGTAGCAGTCACAAGTGGTAAAAAAGTGGTGACAAGTGGGGAAGGGGTGGAAAGGATATATGAAGGGGTGGATGAAATGGGACGGTTGATGAGATAGGAAGTGGGAAGGGACTATTGAGGAAGAGGATTCCCTAGAGGATAACCCAAAGCTAGAACATCTGCATATGATAGTGAGGGAAGAGAGTAAAATAATTGAGCCATGGTAGGAGATGAAGTGGTGAAAGTGGGAGTACGGGAAATGGGAGGAGAAGAAATGGAATATGTGAGAAAAGGAAGAGTGAGGGGTGGAGGAGGAGGAACCAAAAATGGGGAAGAAATAAGATGACGTTAAAGACTTGAATACAAAACTTGGGTGGTGGATGATGGGGAAATACTCAGATTGATGACATCAGTGGAAGTGAATTCAAAAGAAGAACCAAATCCCTTGCACATAATTGTGATTTTATGAGGCTTGGGAGTGGGATTAAATCCTTTTATAGTATTGGTATGTCCTACCACTGGTTGTACCTAGATTTTTGCATTATGGACCCATTCTGGAACTTTTTGTGTGATTCCTAATGAAAGTAACCATTTGTGGGTATGATTGAGAATGTTGGTTACAAGCTCTTTAAAAATGGTGAATTCTTGAAGTGACCAATTGATTCATAGAAGTGGTTGATCTTTCATGTTTGTTTATGTCTAGAAAAGGTGTAAAAAATTCTCCCTCATCACAGATGCCCTTAGGTATGACTGTAATTATGTACTTGTCTACTTCTTCTAGAGTCATTTTACAATAGTACCTTTTACGTACCATTGTCTCATCTTTGCAATTGATCCAAATATCTTCCCAATATGATATGTTGACACTAGTTGGTCTGATTCGACCTTCCACACCCCAATAATCAAATCTAACTCATGGAAGATAGGTTAATATTGTCATTTTCTACATCTCACCCTCAGTATTCTTAGCTTTATAAGATTATGCAAAAATGTATCTACCCAAGGTCACTAGAAACTAAACTCCATCTTTGTGCCTACTTTGTTGAATATTATATAGGTGAAGTAATTGTTAAACCAATTCCATTAACACCTACTTGTTCATTGAAAACCTTAGTAATTTGTAGGGATCACACAAAAATCCTCACTCTAAGATACGTAAAAGTTGGGAATTTTAGGAATATGCATCCACAAATCCTGACTACGTTCCAAGTGCTATCTAATATTATTCGATTGTAGAGTTCTTTATTAAAGATACATATGAGAGATAAGAAAAATTTAATATTTACTCTCATGAAGTGGCTTGATCCTTCTTTCGTTATAAGTTGGGGATAGATGTAAATATGTGTTACATTCCTTGCCCCGATAGATGTCAATCCCAGATAGTTCCTCATTCCCATATCACTATACTCCAGATAATATTTCATTTAGAAGTTTCTTTAAGTTTAGACCTCTACTATATGAGTTTGTATAGTGTTACTAATATTTTCCAAAAATAAAATGAGATTGTCATTTTTGTGAATAGTGGAAATATATAGATACATACATTCCTAAAATTTGTTTGAATAAGGGATCCCTCTTTCTCTACTCAAAAATGTCATTATATCATTCACTTCTTAAATGAAATATGAGTGAGGGATGGTATTTGTGAATTTATTTACTGATGGCCTAGGATTTTCTAGATAGATCTTATTCAATACCTTAACAAAAACATCAAATTTGTCTTTACAATGCTTGAGTAGAGAATGTGGAGAGATCAAGGCATATCCCTTGACATCAATAATCTTAAGGAAATATTTGAAGTAGTTAGTATCTAACTTGATCACAATTGTCCCATATTCATTCTTAGCTGATTAGGAATCTACATCATAATGTCTTGTAACTGTATTCACAAATTCAAAAAATTGTATTGAGTTAGAAAAAGTAGCATTCATGGAAATTTCACTATCATAAATACTCTTTATCTAATAATTTTTTGATGGGGATTTGAATCAATACCAAAATTTTGGAAAATTGATGTGGCCAAGGTTAGTGTCCCTAATATTATCATGGTCGAATGTCATACTTGAAGGGTGAGACACCCCTTGGAAGCTATAATTTACTCTCCCTTTACCGTTTAATGATGACTCAAATATTTGCTTCAGGAAGACTCTTTGAAAACTCTATGAATGCTGATGAAACTTAGCATATAAGTAGGATGCACAAATGGAAGTTAGGGCTTGTTTTGTAGATTTGAAGTTATGATTTTGTCAACATCGGAAATCGACCCTTGTTTTACAAGCCTTAACTTTTAATCGTAAGTGAATACATTCTTTTCAACTCTTGATACCCAAAATGGTTTGGGAAGAGGTTGAGCCTATTTCGTAATTCTAAAATTTTTATTTGGTCTCTGTTGGAATTCACCACCTTCTCTAGAACTCCAAACTCCTAATTTGATGGTTGATGATTGAAAAATACTTCATTTTTCAATAACATTGAGATTTTGAAAACTAAGCTTCACCAAATTCAAAAGTGATGGAAAAGGAAATTAAACCAAAAATACAAAGAAAGAAACCCTAAAAACAAACCAAAAACAAAACTATAAAGAACAACCATCATGTTAGATAAAATATGGATAAAATTAGTAGTGCCAGTCCCCAGGCGGCACCAACGGATAACCCTTCTAGAAGATTGGAGGCCTTAGAGGCTGAGCTTAAATTGCTGAAGGATGAGGTAAAAAATCTTGCTAAGCAAAAAGGCAAAAAAAGCATTGAGGGAGAAGGGAGCATTGGCAATAGCCAGCTTGATGAAATATACAAAAAACTGACCTCCCTAGACTCCTGCCTTGGGAAAACGAAGACTAGGCATGAGTATAATATTGCAGCATTCAGGGCCATAGAGGAATTCATCGAAGGTCATGCAAGAAGTGTTTCGCATCTCAGCGGTGTCCCGATGACTCTTTGGGGCAATGAGAAAGAGAGTAAAAGAACCAGAGAGGAGCTCGATAAGACGGATGCTGCTCATATGACCACGCTGGGTATGTACCATGCTTGGAAAAAAGTAAAGATGAGTATTGATCAAGCGGCCAAGAAGTAGTCCAGTTTTACTACTGCTTCTTGGCTGTAGGCTTGTTGTTTTGTTGCCGTTGTTTTGCTGTTAAGTCTCGTTTGTGTTGCTGTTTCTAGGCTTCGGTGTTCTTTGCTGTAACTTTTGTGCTTTGATACAGCTTCTCTGCTCCTCTCTCTTATTCAGGCTTTTAGGCCTCCTTTTGTACACAAGGGTATAGTCCCTTTCAAAAAACTATTTACCAATATTAAAAAAAAAAAATATGGATAAAATTCCAAAAATGACAACCCAAATCTATGAAGAAAACAATTAAAACATTATATCTTACCAAAATATTAAGTGGGTTGAAAAGAATATCGTAAACATTACTCAGAAAAACATGCAAGGTTACGGTTGGGGGTTGAGGAGGGGTTATCAGCAATTTTGTGTACAACAATGTTAGATTAAAATGACATGTAAAAATCAACCTTAAATATAAAAATGGAAATTAATTTACATGTAGGTGAAAGGTGTGGGTAGGTGGTAATTAATGCACTGACTAGGCATTGGAAATCGGTTCCCCTTTTGTAACTCCATTAGGTTTCAGATTTCACAAGTCAATGTACACAGTACACGTATTTTCAATCACAAACCAGAAACCCTAAAAGTTCTTGTTTCCTTTGTATGTCATGTTTTTAGAATTTGACTTGAAAATTGCAAATTGGATTCTGAAACCTGAAATACCTTTGTATAGTTAGGGGTTGGGTTTCAGAATCCAGTTACATATTTACATGTAAAGTTGCAATTGGGCTCTGAAATGTGAACTTCATATAGAGTTTGGATTTTTTAGGTTTCAGAACTTAGCTTGTAATTTAAATGCAAATTACAATTTGATCCTCGATTCCCAAAATGCTCTAAATTTTTTTTGTATTTTTGGTTTTGAGAAAAAATTACATGTAAATTACAAATTGATCTTGAAACCTAAACTCCGAGATATAAATAATTTTTTTACACTGAGGAATTTTTCACAATTTCACAAAAAGTAACATTTTGGTTAAAAGGGAAAAAGTTGCAACGGAGTATTTTGAAGTAAGGAAAATTGGCTAGGGGACTTGAAAATTAAACAAGAAGGATAAGTATTATGATTTGAGAATGATTATAAGGATGATGGGAGAGACAAACAAAAAGTCCCAGAAAATGAGATATGAATGGTCAAAGGTCAAAATTAGGATTTAATACTTGAATATAAGGTTGGGTGGGAGAAACAAGCATTGGTCATTTTCGTTATTTTAGTATTGATGATGGTAGATTATATTTGATAGAAATGTGATGGTGTTTGTAATTAATGAATTTTTATATGAACATTTTATTTTTATTTGAATGAGATGCATGAATGAATGTATTGATGATATGACTAACATTACTCGTAGCTTAATATTACATTCAAATTTTGTATTATAGAGCAACATATTTTTCTTTTGTATAATAAAGTTAGCACCATGATTATTGAAAAACCATGATGAGAAACCAATGATGTGCATAAAAACACACACACAAAAAATAAAACAAATCCAATATACATAATATATATATACTAAATCGATATATGAACCAAGAAGCTAACAAGAATACTTGCAATTAGTCAAATAGAAAAAAAAAACTAAACATAAAGGAAACCCAATATACACAATAATAGTATACACCATGGCTATGAATAAACTAATATGTAATCATAATACTTGCAATTAGTCAAAAAAAATTAAAAAAAAAAGTGAAGAAACCCCAATATACACAGTAATTAATATGCACCTTGGTTATGAATAAACTAAGATGTGAGAAAACTAATTGTAGTTAGTCAAGAACAACAATAATGAAACACAAATTTAAATAAAGAGAATTAAATATTCCCTAATGTGTTCCAAAGCTATGACTAAGCATATTGTTATGCCCCCAAGTAAGGATATATACAAGGGGATTGGATTAGATTGAAGAGTGGGATAAAGTGACACTCTTATTGGATGCTATTGAAGATTGATATGAGTTAAAATGGGTCATACCTTCCGAGAAAGGATACATGTAATTAAGAGAATAAGAGTTGATATTTCCCCAAGTGAGGATACACACGAGGGTTTGACTTTCCCCTAAGAAAATATATATGCAAGGGATAAGATGATTGTGTGATAGTCATAAGATAGTTTAAAATATCACTAGGCTATGAATTAAAAGTCAGATATTGTTGAATTGTGTTGATAATTGCTGATATTTTGAACGGATTTTAATTAAATAATTTTTTTTTTTTTTTGTATTTTAAATGTTTTGAATGTTTTTGGATATTGAATTTTTCTAAATGTTTGTGGATTTTGAATATTTTTATTATTTTATTTTATAAATTTTTGAACAGTTTTGAGAGACTCTCAATTATTTAGTTTTTAAAGTATTTTATAATATATGATCTTTTGAATTTTTAGTTGGTATGGGTGCACTGTCTAAACCTATGTTCAAAGAATTATAAACATTTAATTACATTGGGAGAGTGTAGATGATATAGTTATAAGATGTATGACTCCACGCTTGACTCCACGCAACTAGTAAGATGCAAGTGATCAACACCAAGAGCCAAGAAAGATGTAAAAAAAATGAGATAGTGTTGTAAAAATGAAGATGATGGATGCAAAGAAATGAGGTTAATAGTGGTATATCTCGTAAAATGTAACTCATCTCTAATTAATATTATCTTACCAATTCCGAGATGATTTCATTTTATAGGCTATGACTAGACTTAGATGAACAGGTGGCCTATTATTGGCAAGATATGGTATACGTATTTTTTTCTCTTAACATGAACAACTAAATTGATTCTTTGGATTTTGTATGATTAAATAATTTTTATTCAGTTTTTCTGTAGGTTTTCTGTTGCTTGATTTTTTAAAAATGACCACCTACATTTTTCCCATACAAATAGTAATAGGTACAGGTTCAACATTGAAGAAAAACATAGATGAGTAGGGGTACCTTTCATTTTTACGAATCTCATACAACTAGTAACAAGCATGGGCTCAACACCGAATACTGTGAAGGGAAAAAGGTGTAATTATTTTGGTTTTTTTATTTTTTAAAAAAAAAATTCTTTTTTTTTGTATTGTGCCTATTGTAGAAATATAGTTTACCCTGAAATTTCAACCCCGTGTGACTAGTACAAAGCAAGGGTTCATCACCTTAGAATAAGATGGGTAGACAAAAAATCTGGGTAAAGAAGTTTAGTGATTTCTTGTTAAGGATAAAGCTTCTTTGAAAGGAGGATTTTCTAGCAATAAAATTCTATAGAATTGTGTATGTAAAAACATTCAAAATGCAAGAATCCGGAATAGGATGAGATATACAATACACCAAAACAAATATATTAAATTGTGTCTTATAGGGGAACATTCCAAATATATCATAATGAAAATATAGATATATATGTTAATGGATGAAACAATCAATATTGTTTGTTCAAGTGGCCTCCCTAGTGTGGAGAGTACTTGTGAATTATTTTTCAATTTTAATTTTTAAGTAGAACTACGATGAGGGGTTTGATATGAAATATATTTTTATCTTTTTTCACTTTTTTATTTTTTTATTAGAATTTTCACAAATTAGTGTCTATAATGGACTCATCATTATTAATATGGTCCATGTTTTTGAATTTTGAATTTTCTTAACTTATGAGAATTAGGAAAACAAGGTCCAAATCAATGGTTATGTGATTTGATTGGTCTTGACTTATGATACTTAGGAAGATGAGGTCTAAATCAATGGCATGGATAGAAATATTTTTAAAGGTTAGGTTTGTATTAGATAAATCATCAAATAGGCCTTGTGTAGATAAGTATAATGTGTAATTTGATTTTTTGAGTTCACACTCCATAATAATTGTGTCAATGATATCCAACATAGGTGGATTAGAATAAATAGATCATTGGGACCTTTAAAACTACTATCAATGTCAATGTTGTTCTCAATTATGAATGGAATGATGTGGGTAGTGAAGGATTGACATATTGATGGGCCTTTAAAGAAACTTAATGAATTTTTAGAATAAATATTTAATGTTGTTCTATTTTTAATAAGCACATTTTTGTTTTTATGATTAGTTATGAATAATTCAATGCATAAGGAATTTTTTTAATGATGTTTAGTTTCAAAAGGTCATGAGGACTAGCCGTGAAAATTAGATTATACGGTGATAGATTTGTGATTAAATCTCGATGCAATTGTGTGAGCTAACCTTAGGAACATGCACATCGTGGAGTATAGGTGATCTTGTTACTAAATCCATGGAAAGGATTAATGTAGATGTCTTTGCTGATTATTTAATAATGTTAGAATATTTAGAAGAGGATTTTATATTAGACAAACCTTGTTGAATACTCTTAGACTTATAAATGGACACTTGAGGTATTGTGAATGATGTCAAAACCTAATTTTGTAGTGTTGCAAAAGAAAGGATAGGAATGCTAGTTTTTTTGGTAGCCACATTATGAGGCATATGATCTAGTGATGAAATGATATAATCAAAGATAAATTTTTCTTGATGATTGGACCTTATCGTTAGTTTTTTAATTTATACCATGAGTCGAAGAGAATTTTTGAATCACTTCCAATTTTTCATTTGGCATGGTTATATTAGAAGTGTCTTTGATTTTAATGTCTCTATTGTTAAGTAAATCTCAGATGTAATGGTGGAGATTTGAAGAATGATCTATAAAATGGCCATTGATGTGGTATTCTTCACAATATTTAGATTATTTATACCATGTGGGTTTTGGTTTCCCTTTTGTTAAGGATCTTATAAGTGGATAGGTGACCATATTATCTTGTACTAATTTATGGAGTATACTAGAAGGAATATCTCAAAGACGTGTGAATTGTCTTTTTTTAATTTCACATGGAGTAATTTCTTGACTAGGGAGTGTGATTATTTGATTATTTGATTCTCTTGATAAATGATTTTAAGGAATTTTGATAATTCCTTAAGCAATAGGACTTTCTAAGTGCGAGTTCCTTTTTTATTACTTCTTAAAAGATGTTTACAAAGTATATTTGCATTTAGAATGACAGTTCTGAATTAAGATTTCATATGAAAGTATCTACCAAATATTAATCAGGTGTTAAGCAAGGTTAAAACTAAGTTTCAGATTGACTCGATGGATATTATGATTTTTGATTCAATGTGGGATTGATTTGAAAGTCTATTAGGACTATTTGGATGAGACATTTTCTTAAATTTGGATAAATTTAATACCCAAATGATAAGACACTTGATTTGATTTATATTTTTAATTTCCTTAAATCTAGATAAATTGAATTTATAAAGTATAATAATTAGTGTGATTTTATTTACTTAAACATGAATAAAGTGAATATTAAATGTATAATATTTTTTATTGATTTTCTGGCTTATTTATTACCTAAACTTGAGCAAAGTGATTTTCAATGTATAAGGCTCTTGATTTAGTTCAATTTGATTTGTCTTAATATGTGAATAAAGTGAATATTCAATGTATAATATTTTTTATTTGATTTTGTAAATTTACTCAATACGCGAATAAAGTGAATATTCAACATATAAGGAGTTTGATAAAATTAGTTCTTAAACAATGGATTAAGTGAATATCCAAATCTATAAAAATTTGATTCAGTAGGATTCCTTTGAGTTTAGAGTCTGATTAGATTGATTGGGATTTTCTTAGATTTGAATAAAGTGAATATCCAAATTATAAGGATTTGATATATTAGATATGATTGAGTTTAGAGTATGATTAGAATAAACGAGATGTTTTTTAACTTTGAATAAAGTGAATATCCAAAGTGTAATTCTTTGATTGATTGGATTTAACATATTTATATTTGGATATGGGCATCCAAAATATAATATTTTTATATGATGATTTTAATGGGATTATAATTGGATATGGGTATCCACCATATAAGAATTTGATAGGATGATTTGTTTGAGTAAACTTTGATCAGAATCAGAAAAAAAAAATCATTTTATATTTGGAAGGGATATGATATTTTTGACAACTGATTCTCAAATTATGTTCAATTTGGATAAGTGGGAGATGTGGAACATAAACCATTTTAAACCGACAATCTAAACAACAATGGAAGATAAGATTTTTTTATGACTTAATTTCAAGAACTATATTGAACTACCAATCTAAACAATAACAGAAATTGTATATATATTTTTGATAAATAATTTAAATTTGGATTGAATTTGAATGACATGAGACATAAAACATAAACTATTTTGAATGAATAAGTCTACAAAAATATGAATGGTTGGCCCTAGTTTGTTAGGTTTCCTAAGGATTTGGAAAGTTCACTCGCTAATGCTTGTTTGAACAAGTACACATACTAGAAAACTTTTGAATATGGAATATACAAAAAAATCAATTAATAATGGTGCCTTGACTATTGAAAAATATTGGATTTCCTCATGTGTTGTTGTAATGCATTTTTAATAGCCCAAAAATTCAAACTTTCAAGCATGACAACAAGGCCTGAATGTGAAAAATTGCTTATGAGCCTTCCCAAACCCCTCTCTAGGTCATTTTGTTTTATGTATCATACTCATCCCACCCTTACAGGTTCTCTCAATTTGATTGAAAAATCATGTGAATTTTTTTGAAGTAATGTTTCAAGGTCAACAATTCCTTCCAATAAAGTGCTTCTAAAGGCTAGTTCTCCAGCAGGCCTAGAAAGGCTTATTTTGGCTATTTCAAGGTAGGTGTGCACCCTTCGCAAAGGATATGAAATCCCAAACTCATATATATGTGGTATTGAAGATTAATTAAGGTTTTGGAATTTATGTAAGAATGGGAATGAACAGTGAGGAGCTCAAGAAGAGATACAAGGTGTCGAACAACGATGGGCGGGAAACTGATAACAAATATATTCTACCTGGAGTGGAGACAATATGAGAGGAAAAGAATATGATGGAACAAGGTAAGGATGAGACTAGACCTATGTCTGGGACGAAATGGGGCCCCTAGATGTATGCAAAAATCTTGAGATCTGGGAATGAAAAGATGTTGGGGATCATTCCACAACTTAATCAAAGAGAATTGGGTAAGTATTTAGTTATCCCTGATGGTATTATTGATAGGAATTTGAGCAATATGGAGAATTCTTTGATAGGGAAAACTTGTTGGAGGAAGACCCAATATAGAATCAATAAGATCTTGGTCTGTTCTAAAATGGAAACCTAAAGGGCATATGGAAGTAACAACTTTACCAAATGGTTTCTTCTTGTTCAGTTTTAACAATATGGAAGACCCCCAAAGAATCCTCAATGATGGCCCATGGTTTTGGGGAAACTGGGACTTTCCTAAGGAAGTGGACTCTTATGTTCAACGCTGATAAAGAAAATATAAACTAGTTTCCTATTTGGGCGAGGTTACCAGGTCTTCCATTGGAACTATGGGATGTAGATGTTATTAAAGGGATTGCAAATACTCTTGGTACCTATGTTGTTGTGGATAATGCGACCCTTACTAAAACACATGTGTTGTTTGTGCCAGATTTTGTATCTATTCTTTGATGGGTTCAACTTTACCCAAATCCATAACTCTCAGATCTAGATTGGGAAGCTGGGAACAAATAATTGATTTTGAAAACTATCCTAAAAATGTGAGAAATGTCAAGGATGGGAGCATGTAAAAAACAATGTAAAATGATGGTTTCAAAGGTCTATAAGGAGAAGCCAGTCAAAGGAACAAGTTAAAGGTAAGGAAGTTGCTTCTTTGGAACATAATACTACTAAGAATACAAATCCAAATAAAGCAATTATTATTAATGAGAATAATGGAGATAGGTCAAATAAAAATCAAGTTCAAACTCCAAAGTTAACAGATGATGGTTTTATAGAAGTAAGGAATAAGAAGAATCAAAGGAAAGCCTTGTCTGAACCACATTTCCAGATGGAAAAGTCCCATGTTCAGGTTGAGAAACTCCTACCCTCAAAAAATTTGGATAATCTTTTAAAGGAAGCTGCTAATAAAGAATAATTTCCATGTAAAAAACTAGGGGAAATGAGTCTTGAAGAAACTCTGGGACCTTTTACTAATCCTTTTGAAAATCTTCTGGGTTTTGAGGAGAATGAAATAATGATAGGAAATGAAGATCAGATGGAAGTTGGTAAAATCCAAAGGATCATTCAAGAACTTTATCCCCATAAAGGAAAATCTATTAGTTCAAAACAAATCAGTTGAAGAGGATCCTAAAAAGGTTGAAAATGAGATCTCTTTGAAAACCCCATCAAAAAAGGGGAGTCTTTAGAAGCCACCCCAAAGGAGAAGAAAACTAGTTCAGGGAGACCTACTAAGCAGGTTACTAGAAAAAATAGAGTCAAAAGGATATTGATGATGGAACTCAGTCTAAACTTGATCTACAGAGCTTTAGAAGAACCAAAAACCAAGTGTTTAAATGAATATAATCTCATGGAATGTTCATGGTTTGAATAACCCTGCTAAATGAAGATTAATTAAATAACTAGATTCTAAACACAAACCTGATATCATGGTCTTATAGGAAACTAAGATGGAGGAAGGACTTTTTTTGGAAGCTAAAAGTAAGTGTTGCAAGAATCTTGAAGGACTGGATGTTAGCTCAAAAGGTTCTACAGGAGGAATGACTGTCATTTGGAATGACGAAAAAATCAAAGGTACAGAATCTTCTTAAAAGAAGTAATCATATGGCTATGTTGTTTCAAGATAAGAAATCTAAATAATTTTGGGTGTTATCTAACATATATGCTCCAAATATCAAAGGAGAAAGAAAAATGTTTTGGTTTGAACTCTCTAAATTTCAAAACATTATTAAAGGGAATGAATGGCTGATTATGGGTGACTTTAACACCCGTTTGAGTCTGGGGGAAAAAAATGGTGGTAACACTTATTTAACTGAGAATATGGAAGATCTCTAGGATTTTATCATACAAAATAACCTCATGGATATTGAGTTGAAGGGAAGCATATTTACTTGATCTAATAGGAGAAACAGTTATCAATTGATTCAAGTCAAACTCTAGACAAGGATTTGACTTCCTGGGGGTGGCTGAATAAAGATGCTTATCTCTTTTCTCTCCCTAGGATTGGTTCAGACCACAATCCACTTCTTTTCCAAATCAAAGATAAAGAGAGGAGGAGAAATCCTTTTAGGTTTGAGAAGATGTGGTTACAAAATGAGGAAATTTTTGATCTTATGAAAGAATGGTGGAATGTGAAAATCAAAGGAACTACTATGTTTAGAATTACTAAGAAACTTGCTCATGTTAAGAATAATTTGAAAGGATGGAATAAAAAATTCTTTGGTAACATTTTTGAGAAAAAGAAGTCTCTGGAAAATGAGTTATCTTCCCTTCAGGCATCTTTGGAAACTCTTAATAATGACAGTATTCAGGAAGGTCAACTTAAAGAGAGAGAATTATTGGCTGACTACCATAACATCCTTCTGAAAGAGGAGACTTTCTGGAGATATAAATCCAGGGTGCAATGGCTTAAAGAAGGTGAAAAAAACATGAAATTATTCCACATTTCAACCCTTAAAAGGAGAAGCACAAATAGAATTATGAGTGTTATAGGGGAAGATGGAGAGATACTTTCTGATAATAAGGATATTCAAAATATTGTTACCTCCTTTTTCAACAGACTTCTTTCTACAACCAGTTCATCTAACAACAATAAGGAAGGTACTTTCTGGATTGCATTCCTCATCTGATAAATGAGACTAAAAATGGAATGATCACAAAGATTCCTACAATGGAAGAAATTGAATTTATGCTGAAAATTTTGAGCCCTAACAAAGCTCTGGGACCAAATGGCTTTATGGCTCTCTTTTTTCAATATTTTTGGGATATTGTTAAGGATGATACGTGCAAAGCTATTCAAGATTTTTTTAAGAATAAAACTATGCTCCATGAATTAAACAACACCTTTATTGCTCTAGTCCCATAGAACCACAATCCTACTAATTTTAGGAATTTTAGACCTATTAGCCTATGTAACTGTATCTACAAAATGTGTTCTAAAATCCTAGCCTTAAGAATTCAAATTCTTTTTCGTTCCATTATCTCTGATCAGTAGGGGGGTTTCTGATGGGAAGACAAATCCAAGATGGTATTGTCACTATTCAAGAGACTCTTCATACTACCAAAAAAAAAAAGGAAGCTATGTTCATTAAGTTTGATATGGAGAAAGCCTATGACCGTGTCTCTTGGTCCTTTCTTCTTAATGTCTTAACCAGGTTTGGATTTGATGAAGACTTTAGGATTTTGATACAGACATGTATTTCCACAGCTAAATTTTTTGTTTTGATCAATGGGACTCCCTGTGGTTTTTTCAATAGTTCTAGAGGATTAAGATAAGGAGACCCTATCTCTCCTTTTCTATTTATAATCATGGATGAAACTCTCAGCAGAGCTCTCAATAAGGCTAATTTTGAAGGAAGAATTAAAGGCATCTCACCTACTTGTTAATAGTGACAATGTTGTTCACCAACATTTTGTTGATGACACAATGTTGGTTGGAGAGGCTATTGTTCCTGGAGGCTATAGAGTTTAAACAGATGATGGTTGATTATGAGGAAGTTTCTAACCAAATGATCAATTTTGGTAAAATTTTGATATTTTTTTATCAATACCCCTAAAAGAAGATGTGTCAAAATAGCTGGTATTCTTGGCTGTGAGACTAAAATATTCCCTACTAGGTATTTGGGAATGATTATCGGAACTGAAAAACCAAAGATTATTGAATGGAATTTTTTGATAGATAGATTTCTTAAGAAATTGGAAGGATGGAAAGGCTCACTTTTATCCCAAGAAGGTAAAGCTATCTTTCTCAAATGCTCAATTCAAAATTTTCTAGTGTATTCTATGTCTATTTATAGATTACCTTCCACTATTGCTAATAAATTGGAGAGTATCCAAAAAATATTTCTTTGGAGTGGCTCAGAACAAAAAGACATAATTCCTCTCCTTGCATGGGAAAAGGTTTGTAAGCCAAAGAAAATGGGGGGTCTTGGTATTAGAGATTGGGCTAAAATGAATAAAGCTATGTTGTCAAAAATGATTTGGAGATTGGTTAAGGAAGACAATGTGTGGACTTCCATCATAAGACATAAATACTGGTCAAATCTTCTAGCTAATGAATGGTGCTTTAGCAATGCTGACTTTAATGGTTCAACTTTTTGGAAATCTATAAATTGGGCTAAATACATTGTTTCTGAGGGAATCAAATGGATGATTGGAAATGGGAGAATGATGGATTTTTGGGAAGATAAATGGTAAGGTGAAAAACCTCTTAAGGTAACCTATCCTAACATCTATAAGGACGTTGTGGTTAAATATGGTACTAAGGTCAAAGATTACTTCAATTTTGAGGACCCTCTGTGTCAATGGAAAATAATAGATTTGGTTGGACATAATAGCAATGAGATTAATTTTATTAACATCAAATTAAGGGGAGTTACTTTTAATAAAAAGAGTTTAGAAGATGATAGATTATACTAGTCTAGGGAGGAAAGTGGAATCTTCTCGGTTAAAAGTGCCTACAATGCCTTTTTCTTAGAGGAAGTTGATCCTGACAGCTTCAAATGGGAAAGTGTGTGGGTCAAATAAGTTACTCCCAAGATCAATATATTTTAATGACTGGTTCTCCATGATAAAATTCTTAATGTGGAAATCTTAATAAGAGGAATTTTCATATGGTGAATAGGTGTGTTCTGTGTGAAAAAGATACCGAAGACTCTGTACATCTATTCCTCCATTGCCATTTTTTGGTATCAGTTAGAAACACCCTTCTTAATCTATTATAAATCAAGTGGATTTTCCCATGCTCCATTAAAAAACTGTGGTCCCAATGGTTTATCCTTTTAGGAGTCAAGGACTCAAACATCTTTGGACCCTTTCTATTATGCACCTGGCATTGGGAAATTTGGAAAGAGAGAAATAGGTGAATTTTTAAAGGGAAGAAGGAATCAGAAAAGAAAGTTGGAACTCATTGTTTTAACACTATCAATGCAAACTTCTCTACCATAGCCCCACATAAGAAAACAATTCTTCAAATGAGAGTAAATTATCTAAGAATTGGGGTTTAAGTCCTACTCAAACTAACCTTCCTATACATAATCCTAGGCTTCAAGGTTGGGTGAAACCTAGCAAGGACTGGATAAAGCTAAATTTTGATGGTGCCTCCAAAGGAAACCCCAGAAAATCTGGTTGTGGAGGGGTCTTCCATGATTTTGAAGGAAGATTCATTCTTGGGTATCATTGTAATCTTGGAATTCAAATGAATCATGTTGCTGAAGTGGTTTATACTTATTGGGGGTTCTCTATAGCCTATCAACACTAAATTTTTAGATTGGAAGTGGAAGGAGACTCATTGAACATTATTAACAGTATTACTGGTAAAGGTACTACTTCTACATCTATCCAAAACTCTATAACTAGTATAAAGGAAATGTCTAACTTGTTTGAAGAAATTACCTTTAAACATATCTATAGAGAGGAAAATAGTATTGCTGATTATTTTTCCAATAAGGGGGTTAATTGTCACAGTATGACATTAATCAATGATGAAGAAGCTATAGATACTAAGGTGTGAGCACACCTCCAAAAAAATCAACATGGACACATCACCACTGGGTAATAATGACATGTCATGGTATGTTAGGGAAATAATGTATAAGAGCTGTAAGACATGTGTGAATTTATGGTGGGTTATGCAAAGATTTGGGCTTGGATATTCTCATGTTACCTTAAGTCATTATTTCCTTCCTGTGCTTGTAACATCGACATTGTTGGGATTGTTCATTTCATCTGAGTAATCTAAATTTGGGATTTCTGTGAATTGGTGCTCATATTATCAAATGGGGGGTGATCTTGTGAGAACTGAGCCATATGACTTGGATGGGGTTAAGCCCGAAGCCATGGAAGTGTTCGAGAGAAAGGGTTTCTCTCCTTTTCTCAAAATATTTGAAGGTCATTATGAAAATCTGAGTAAGGACTTTTTCAGAGCTTGGAAGACGACCAAAAAAGAGGCAGTTGTGGACCTAAAAGGTGTGCACATTGAGATTACTGTGGAGTTTGTTGCTAAAGTGATAGGTGTACCTATTGCTGGTAGGGAGTTTTATAAGCCTAAAAAGGAAGCTAAGGATAAGTTGAAGTTGTTCTTGCAAGGTAATGAAAAACTTACCACTCATTTTGTTGGTTTTCTTCACTCTACTTTACCCAGGCCTTTTGACGATGTGGATTTAACCCTTATTCAGTTTCTTACCCTAGAAGGCCATCACAAGTGTATCTATGCCTACCATTTTCCTATGCTTAATTATTTTTGACATGGCCATAGTTTCAGCTTCCCATATTTCTTGTTTCACTCTCTGAGTGCTTTGATTCCCAGTTTAAAAACAACAGAGTTGTTGTCCCCCTTCACCAAGATTTTATTCTTGCCCTAGTTAAAAGAGTTGCTCTCAACATTGATAAAACTAGTTCCCTCACTAAATCCCTTGAGGGTTATGTTGAGGAAGAAGACTCAGGACTTGGAGGAGGAGGAGGATTCTAGTGAAGAATCAAAGTCTCAAGAAGGAGATGCTTTGGGGGATGATAAGGATGTAGTGGAAATTGATGCCACTCAGAATCTTAGAGAGCTAAAGTTGAAGAATGTTCCTAGTTTATCTGTCAAAACCAAAGGGGAATCAAGCATGTAGGGGAATCAAGTTCCTGTGAATGCCCAATTGGAGCAACAGATTAAAGTGTTGGGTCAAATGGGACATGTGAAAGGAGATAATCATCTTACCAATATGGTAATGGATATTGAAGAACTGAAAGGAGACATGAGGCTTATGAAGATTTATGTTCAGTTCCTCTTTAATGACTGACACAAAATGAAAATGCAGGTTGAAGATGTGGCAAAAATCAGTAATGGGGGTGAGCTTGAAATTATGAAAGCCAACTGCAACAACCTCTCAAATGAGGTGGATCACATTAGAGCTATTTTACATAGCTATATGGAATGGAGTGTTGTTACTGTGAAATCCACTCTGCAACATCTCCAAACCCTTGGTCAGTTGGCCAATGCTTACAGGCTTGTGGATGAGCATGGTAATCCGAAGAAAAGAAAAGGGGATGCTTCTAGATGTGACCTGGCCTCGTTGGGTGTCAATATTGAGTCTTTGTCAAAGGAATTGGTGAAAGTGTTAGATGGTCTAGAAAAGGCCAAAAAGTGATGTTTGTTTGGGTGGCTGTTATTACACTGTTATGATATTTTACTTTTTTGTTAGTTAGTCTTTGGTCTAATATTTACTATTATTACTCTTTTTTGCTGTGTTTAAACTGGTTCTATATGCTCATGGAGGAGCTCAGATGTAATAGTCGGAACTTTTGAAGGTTTAGGGACATATTTTGCAACATCAGGTTTTTCAAGTGTATGGAGTATGCAGTCAAAATTGGTACCTTAACTTCATAAAGGATTCTAATAGCTCTGTAGGGAATTCGAAGGCAATAATATAGGAACTGTAAATCTTAAGAAATTGTATATGTGGTGGAATCATAAAATATTTCACATGACTTTATGGCTTCTCAAGGAAGCTCAAATCTTAGTAGACACACCCTATTGTTACTAAGAAAAAGGGACCAATTTTTGAATATGCATGCAAAATAGAGATATAAAACCAATTACATTGTTATTTAAATGGTATTAGGAGTAAAAATAATATAGCATTTCATGTAAAAAACCCATCTAGAGATTTGGAATCGTGTCATCAAGTTCTTTCTTATCTAAGGTAATCTTCTCATACTTAGTCATTTTTTAAGGTGACACATGTCACCTTTTGGCTTCATGAAACAATTTTTTATTCCTCTTATACCTTTACTAAGAGGATATATGCTACACAAAAATTCACCGTACCTCATCCCTCCTCTCTGGTCCTCCATATAACCCAACTCAACCCAACAAAGTACATATCATGCTATGTTCATCTCCCTTTCCTCCCACCACAAAATGACACTTCACATTATCTACTTGAGGAACATTTTAGTTTCCCCTGTGTCCCCATTCCTAAGGGGATGCAAAAATTTACCCATTATACCCCTTCTTTAGGTTCCTCATGTGACCCATTTGTTGCTCTCAGGTGTCAAGGTATGGTTTTTCCATCTCTCCATCCTCTCACCATGCAATGCCAATTGTCATCATTTTATTTATTGAAGTGAATTTTATTTTTCCCCTTTTCCCCATTCCCAAAGTAGTTGAAGGGACAAAAAAAATCACCCCATACCCAAGCTTCCAAAACCCTAACCTCAAATTATACGTTATTTCCTAATTCATGAACAAAAACTAACTATTGGGTAACTCAAAAACACAAAATATCTAACTCCCAAGCTTATTTCTCCACCCATTTTAACCTTTCTGCCATTGATGATGTCATAAAATATAAATAACCTAAAAAAACACTATACATGTTGTAATATTTTTCTAAGACATCCATGAACCCAAAAAACGATGATTTATTCATAATGTCCAAGTCTGAAAGTAGATTCCAGTGAAATTTTCATAACATATCTTCATATCATACGCATTAAAGAATAATTTCATTGAAATTTTCATGATTCCCTTGATTTTTAATAACATCCAACATGAAACCCTTTCCCTATAAGTTGATTTTTCAGCTTGGAATAGTTCTAACAGACAAAACATAATGAAAATTGGAGCACGAGATCTTGGAGATTATCTGAACCTGATGAGGTTATTTTCATTGTAAATGGAAACCAATAAGTTCACATTATAAACATATAATTTTTTTATGCTTCAATTTACTAAAAATAACAACCCTCCAAAAATTATTTTTCTCTGAACATTCGAAAAATAGTGAAAATGACAAACTAGGTAAACAAGCAGTTTGAGAAAAAAGGAAGTTTTCCCAAAAACTAAAAAATTAAATTACTAATTGAGTGTTCCAGGAGATTTACAAGAAAAAAATTGACCAAAGTTCCCCAAAATAGCAACTCTTGGTCCTACCTGCCAAAAATAGAAAGTTTCAGTTTTTGGTGTAGAATGTTGGGGTAGCCTCTATTTTCACTCATATCACTGAATTTTTGCATCCTAAAATGGTTATAATATGGTTTCATAGCTCAAAAATTTAATTAATCCCTCCAGAATGATCTTAGAGAACCATTCTAATCACAATTATGTCAAGGGGAAAGAGAGACCATATCAAGGTCCAACAGATGAAAGTTAGGAACATTGCAAGGTATAGAAAATAGGTTGAAGAGGATCAAGAGATTAATTCATATTCAATTCATCAAGAGGAGATTCATCACAACCATGATGCTAAGAAATCTCCATGAGTAATGAAATAGGTAATCTCATGCAATGCATTACCCATGAAGTGTTTCTAAACACTTTATCCATGATCGATATAGAGCTTACATCTTGGAATTTAGTGTAAGAAAAGTTTTTGGTGTTCCAGTTTAGTGTGTAGGAAATAAACATGAGATTAATTCTCATTAATTCCCTCAAGTTCCATCCAAGATTAGTCTTTCTATCAAGAAAGGTCACCTACTTTCATGAGAAACATGGGCACATGAGGTGTATGAGTTAATCTTATTTAAGAATAATTCTAGAGCCGAGAAAGGGAAAGGTATTATATTCATTAAAATCACCCTATTCATAAGAATAAGAAATCAAATATATTCCATCGACTTAGTTTTTTTTTCCTAAACACTTACCTCAAACCATGTGGTGTGATCATTATCATCTCTCATATCATTCCAACCAGTGGCCACTTCTCAAGAAATCCATTATGGGGCCATCCCTTACACCCAAATATGAATGCTTATTTAAATAAGTGAGGGACAAAAATAAATAGGTTCAAGCATCATAAGGATTATTTTTTATCACAGGGCCAATTTTTGAAGCCTAAGGGATAAGAAAGTGATCCTCACTCTCATTGTGATATCTACAAGGAATCATTGTGAGTGATGTCCATAGTCATCTCAAGATCACATCAAGAGATCTCACAATAGTGTTCCTAAACACTCATTCAATGGTCTGAAGTGTTCATGGACATTAAAAAAGGAGTATATTTTGGTCACCATGTCTCAAATCAGGAAGTTGTTAATCAGCAATAGATCATTCAATACCTTTTATTTCTCTCTTCTCTCTCTCCATATTTTAATTTTAAATCGAGAATGTACTTTTTGCTATTTTTTCCTATTCACTTAAGTAATAGAAAAATATTTGTAAAATTTAAAATCACTCTATCAAATTATAAGATAAGTACTTTATTTTTCTCTCCTAAGGGAAATTAAAAAGTCACAAGTGAAGGGACATGAAGAGTCATGTGGGGGGTATATGAAAGGAAAATTCGTAATGCTATAAATTGGAGTGGATCCTCAATTCCAAAGGATAATGAAAGTTATCTTGTATTTAGTAATTTTGGATTGTTATAGGTTGTGAAGCTTTGAATCACCACTATAAAAGAAATAAAACATACAATTATTCCATTTCATTTACTTATGCTTTCCTCTCTTCTCTCTACTATAAAATTTTTAAAGCATAGTGATCTTGATTAATCAAGAAGGAACTTTGTGTCCTTGATTAATGAATCTAAAGAACTGTGTGTCTATGGTTTTTTAGTCTTGCTAATTTCCTACATCATTAATTTCCTCTAATTTAATGTGGACATATTCTTGTTATTATGTGTGAACTCAGCTAGTGCCTTCTCACACCAATAGCTCTCTTTCCTAATTTTTCAAATTTATCCCTCAATCCTCGATTATACCCTATATAAGAATGTTTCCAAAAGTTTAGTGAAGTGTTCATGTGTGATCCCTTTCCTATTTGGCCTACCCATAAAGATATGATATTTTTACACTCAATAATAGGAGCCTCCTCATATAAAATAAGTAGAGGCATAGCCCCGTGAGAGTTGGTGGAAAAACATAATTTACAACACGATAAATTATTTCACCAACATTTTTGGAAGCTCCACTGGGGAGAGATCTTCCCTCTTGCGCCCTTAAAAAATCTATAAAATTACAAAAATTATATATTTCAAATACAAAAAAAATAGGTTTCAAAGAAAAATCATATTTTTAAGGCCACTCTATTGAGGAAAGAATCCATGTAATGTTTGTTTCCCACATAAAAATGATGAATTTTTTAAATTGGTTTCCATCACCAGTGAGTGACAACAACCATAAGGAAAAAGGGGACCCTGATCTTCGAATTTTTTTATCATCCATCATTCTGGACCATCTCTTACAAAAGTAAATATTATACTACAGCTAAGAAGTCTCTCTCTTAAAACAAAAAATATACAAGTAGTGAAGGGAAATAAGGTCCGTACTATTTCTACAATAGTCATGAAAATATTTTCTAAAATGGAGAAAATTGTTGTTATGAATATCCTGTCATTAAGTATTATTGGCTACAATTCAAGAGGATTGTTGTTATATGTAATAAAATGGGAATTTTCTCTGCTGATGATAAAGAATCCAAGAAATTGGTGATGAAGATTCATAAATGAAATTTTGTATGAAGGGCATGATGGTGAAGAATCCATTGAAGGTAATATTTTCAATTTCATATATATGACTACGAAACTAAGAGCATTGTCTTTCATCTCCCTTCCTCTAGATATTTTCCTTTCATATGGAGATGAAGAAATGTAAACATTGAAGGGAGAGTTTTTGTAAAGGATTTTGAGTGTGCAATAAGGAAATTTTGATCCTAAATCCTACCATGAAATTAATAATTATGCATTGGCCTTTTAAGAATTATATGAACATCTTTAAATGCTTCATAATGTTGAGGAAGAAGAGAATGATGACTGTTTGTATTATGATGTGTCCATTCCTAAAACATTCTTGTCCACTTATGATGAATTCCATGTCTTTGACCTTTTGTTGATAACCAAGTTATAACCTTAGAGGATGATGAAGTAAACACAATATTTGAACTTCCATTCATCAATTCATTTTGGCTCAAGATAAATCCCATTGGAGAAACAATGGATTTGAGAGAGGAATATTATTTTTGTAAGAAATATGTTCCAATGATTTCCAAGGACTCCACCAATAATGAATAATTTCAAGAAATCAATCCTCCACCCCATACTCAAGATGATGAATTTGAGGTAATCAAAGATAGTCTCCTCTCCAATTTCCAATCTTCAATTGATGCACAAATGTTAAAGGATGAAATAGAGATAATTGAAAATTTAAATTCCCTTTTTGATACAATCATGGATGAAAAAATGGAAGAGTATAATTTCCTTCTCAAAACCAAGGTGGATGAGAGTATATTGAGCATGATCTCTCCAAGGATTTTATTCTACAATTCTCACTAAAGGAGCATAATGTTGATCATCACGGTGAGTATGGAGTTTTTCCTCCTCTTTGCAAAAAATAAAACTTTATAAGAGATGTTCAAGATAGAGTAGATGATTATCCTCATGTGGAAGCCCTGATATGGTGTTATCCTTCCTATCATGAGGATTATCTAATGGATATTGAATTGAAATGTGTGACCTTCTAGCATAACATGGATCTCTTCTCCATATCAAAAATGATAAAAACTGAGTATGCTCAGTCTTGGAAGAAGGTGAGCCCTATATGAAAATAAATTTAGAGAGAGCGGATGAGGATTTTTGTGAAATGAATTATGGCCATGTGTAGATAATATTTCAAACCATCTCCTTGAGTTATAATGAAAATATTTTTCTGATTAATATGAAAATTAGTATATGGAAGATTTGAAAGAGCAATCAATGTAATACCTCCTAAGGATTGTGAAAGAAATTGAAGACCCTAAACTCAGTCTTGAGATCCTAACTCAGGCTATTGAAATGAAATATAGGTATGATTCAAGTTTTTATTCTCATTTCGATGCATCAATTTTTTAAAATGAGACAGAGAAAATAGTTGAGATCAATGTTCTCTTCGGATCCTTGGTAAATGAACATGAATATGAGCATAAGCTTTCACCTTTATCATTTTGTGAAAAAGATTGCATCCATGATAAAAAAAAAAGGTAGGAAAGTAATGAATATCATATGGATATTATGAATCATGAAGACAACACCTTTGCCATAGAAAATGATATCAAGGTCAATATTGAGCTAGTATGTCAAATTACCCTCACCACTTCCAGAATCCTTGATGATTCAAGTAATGATTTTGTATTGAAACATTCATTCAAGGATGGTGATTAATTCCTGAAAAAACTAATGATTCCATTTTTGAGGAATGGCTTCTCATGTTAAAAAAACTTCAGGCCGAGGCTATAAGAAGCAAGGCTTCCAAACATGTAATAAAGTTTTTTTTGTTGAATACAAGAGTGTTTTCAATTAAATATAAGTATGAAGATATAATATTGGTGTCTCTCATTCTTCTTAAACCATAAAAATCCATCACAAGATCATGGCATGATTAGGTAATAATATTTAAGCTTCTGGGGTTTGAATTCAACCCATTTTCCATGATGGTACGTATTTCTCCCAGCCCATTTCTAGGTATGTGTACATTCTTTCCCCACCTCTATAGACTTCCCTCCCCTGTAATAGAGTTTCCTTTTCCATTGTATTTTATTTCTACTTTTAGTTTGTTTCCCTTTCATCAGTGTGTTTGTGGTGAAGAAATAACCTTATAGCCCAATAGATAATGCACTGCTCCACAAAGTGTATTGATATTGTAAAGGTCCTACTTGTCTTATCCTCACTGTGTTGGATCTAGAACAAGTTTCCAAGATAGATCTATTTGTTGTCATGTATTCTTTCTAGCTAAAAAAACTAAACCTTTAAGCATGACAACTAGGCCCAAATGTGAAAATTTTGTCTTGAGTATTCTCAAACCCCTCTCCAAGTCATTTTTTCTGTATCATACTAATACCAACCTTACAGGACATCCTAATGTGATATGACAAGCATGTGAAATTTTTTGAATTAATGTTTCAATGTCAAAAATTCCTTTCAGTAAAGTGCTTCCAAAGGCTAGTTCTCTAGAAATGCTATAAATGCCAATTTTGGCCATTTTAAGGTAGGTATGCACCCTCCAAGAAGGATATGAAATACCAAAATATTTAGGTGGTGGTATTAAAGATTCATGAAGGTTTTGGAAAATTTTTAAAAATATTTACAAATTTCTTGAATTTTTAGGGGCATATTATGCAACATCAGGTTTTTTAGGTGTATGGAGTGTGCGCTCAAAATAGAGAAAATTTTAGTCGTGAATTTTCATAAAATCACAAATATTAGGGATTTTGGAAATTAGAAATGGTGAACTTTTAGCAGTCAGTTTTCTACCCAGTTCACCAAAAAATTTAGCTGACAAGTCATTTGTATGGTTTAGTTTTCCTACTATTTATATGTAAAAATTAACTTATACATGTATTCACCAAGGTATAATAAATATCCTGGGGGTTCTAGGTAGTTCTCGTTTAATAATGTCATCCAAAAAAGAGTGACTATCCATCCAATTAGGTTGGAGGGACAACCATTGTCTGTTTTCCGTCCTATATTGGATGAAAAATGATGGATGGTCATCCAACCTAGGTTGGATGGTCTTTCATTTTCTATCGTCCAACCTAGCCATCTAACTTGGGTTAGACCATAGATAATGTACAGCCGCCCAACCTAGTTTTTATGCCTGGGTTGGATAGTAGATAATGTACAGTCGTCCAACCCAGGTTGGATAGCTGGGTTGGACAACAAATGATGGAAAATTTTCTAACCTAGGTTAGACGGATAGGTTGGATGACTAGGTTAGTTATATGGGTTAGATAGATGGGTTAGATGGTTGGGTCTGATGGCTAGGTTAGACAATTGGGTTGGATGGATGGTTTGGGTGGATGGGTTAGACAACTAGGTTGGGTGATTGGGTTAGATGGCTGGGTTGGATGGCTGGGTTTGACAGATGAGTTAGATGCCTAGGTTAGATGGCTAGGTTGGATAGCTGGGATGGATGGCTAGGATGGATGGCTCAGTTAGATGGACAGGTTGGATGGATGGGTTATATAGATGGGTTGGACGACTAGGTAGGATGGCTAGGTTGGATGGCCGCGCTGAATGGTTGGGTCAGACGGTTGGGTTGTACGGCTGGGTTAGGCGGATGGGTTGTACGGCCATATCAGATGGCCATTATCTATTATACAACCTAGGTTTTATGCCATCCAACCCAGGTTATAAGGTAGATGATGCAAATGGCCCTCCAACCCAGGTTGGATGGCTATGTTAGACAACAGACAATGAAAGACGGTCTAACCCAGGTTGGTCGGTCATCCTCATCATTTTTCGTATAACTTGAGTTAGATGGAATCCAACCTAGGTTATACAGAAGATGATGGATAATTTTCCCACCTAGTCATCTTTTCCATGAAATGTTTTTTCAAAAATTCTCCATTGATGTGAAAGTCAATTTTGGATATTCACCACCAATTCTAAAACTATTGTTTTGGAGTGGGGGTCGTAAAATGAACCATGGGTCAAAATTGGTACCTAAACTTCATTGGGTGATTCTGAGAGTTCTGTAGGAATTTGGAAGTAAAAAAAATAGGAATTTGAAATCATAATTATTTATATGCGTGGTTGAATCATCACATCTTTCATAAGACTTGATGGCTTCTCAAGACAGATCAATCTTTGCAGATATACCCTACTATTGTGAAAAAAAGGAGAGCCCATTTTTAAATATGAAAGAAAAATTGAGCTCAATAACCTATTCCATTTTTCTTTAAATGTTCATGAGAGTCCAAATAATGTATCATTTCATGTGAAAATTTAATATGGAGCTCCGAGAATCATGTCGTCAAGTTCTCTCTTATACGAGGTACGCTTCTCATACTTAGTCATTTTTTGGGGTGACATGTGTAACCTTATGGCTTCATGTCATAATTTAGTGTCCCTCTTGTCCCTTTACTAATGGTATGGAGGGGAAACAAAAAAATTTCCCACCTCATCCATTCTCTCTTTTCCTCCATATGACCCAACTCAACCTCATAGAGTTCTTACCATGCTAAATTCATCCCTCCCTCTCCTCGTACCACGTAGTGAAACTTGACATGATCTTCATGAGGTGAATTTTCTTTTCCCCATTCCTAAAGGGATAGAGGGGACACAAAAAATTTCCCCATTTTATCCCCTCTTCAGGTTATTCATATGGCCCGCTTAGCTTCCAATTGTCAAGACATGTTTTTTCCACGTATCTATCCTCTCACCACAAAATGCCACTTATCATAATGTGATTGAGGAAAATTTATCGTCCCCTTATCCCCATTCCCAATGGGATATAGGTGACATAAAAATTCACCCTATACCCAAGCTTCCACAACCCTAACTTCAAATTATATGTTGTTTCATCATCCATGAACAAAACTAAATGTGAAGTAACTCAAAAACACAAAATAACTATTTCCCAAGATTATTTATCAACCCAGTTATAATCTTATACCATTGATGATGTCATAAAACCTTAAAAAACCTGAAAAAACAATAGAAATTCTACCATATTTTTCCCAAGGAATTCATGAACACAAAAAATGGTGATTTATTCATAACTTCCAAGTCTAAAAGTGGATTCTGGTGAAATTTTCTTAGCAGATTCATCCCACGAGCCATCAAGATGACTCTCATTGAAAATTTGATGATTCCCTATATTTTTAGCAACATCCAATGTGAAAATATTTCCCTAGAAGTTTATTTTTCAAGTTTCCCTAGTTTTTTAGCAGATGGAACATGATGAAATTGGAGCACGGGATCTTGGAGATGATACGTCCCTGATGAGGGTATTTTCATTACAAAAGGACACCGATAAGTGCACATTATAAAAATATTAAGTTTTTTATTCTTCTACTTACTAATAATATAAACCCTCTGAAATTGTAAGATCTCTCTGCTCAAAACATTCGAAAAATAGTGAAAATGATAAACTTGGCAAAACAAATAGTTTGAGAAAAAAGGAAGTTTTTCCAAAAAAACCAAAAAAACTTAATAAAAATATAAGTTTCCAAAAACAATAAAAAATCTTCAATGAAGGTGAATCAAGGGTTCTATAAGATTCAAATGACAAAAATTGAGAAAAAAGGAAAAATTCCCAAAATATTAGCTCCTGGTCCCATCTGCCAAAAATAGAAAGTTTTCATTTTTAATGCAAAGAGTTGTAGTAGGATACATTTTCACTCATATAACTATTTTTTTACATCCTCACATGGTTTTAAACTGGTTTTATAGCTCAAAAAATTAAATAATCCCTCTACAAGGATCCTAGAGCACTATTCATCACAATTGTGTGAAGGGGCAAGACATGGTATTCCAAGGCATGATGTATGTCATATCCACACTTGTTTCATTTTGGATGATTAATAATGATTAATAAAAGAGATCTTATATCACTCATATTGTAAGAAGAAAAGACCACTTTTGGTATGTTGACCTTTATCATGACATTATATCGATACTTGACATCATGTTCCACAAGATGTCAGATACAGAAACTTGTCTAGTATACCCAATGAGTATATATCTTACTTGTAGATTATAATATGTTTGTTTATCTTAATTTTTCATGATTATTGGACTGTAATCATATTTATGCTTTTGAAATTACAAAAAAAATTATAATGAAAACATATTGATTTGGACGACAACAAGCTTGTTATAGTTTAATTGTCGATTGTATATACTTGTTGATATTTTACTACTATGTTTTGGTTCATGGCAGAAGTATAATGAAATTTCTATAACAAATTATATTGATATAATATTTTGTAATGAGGCATATAACATTATTTTTGTTTAGGAAAAAGGTTGGATCCTTAATAAATTAGGCCGGTAAGAATGACCTTGGTAAGGATAAAGTATTATTCCTTTGTTTATAACTTAACAAGTTAATAATAAAAAAGTGAAAGTATTATTATGATCTATAGATCATAGTACTTGTGCAAAATAATAAATTTCCATCGACCATATTAAACATTACATTATTTGACTGGTAATCAAGTCATCAAGTTGTGATGGGAAATATAGTAAATAATTCAAAAGGGGTATGTATAAATCATTATGGTCTATAGAGCATATCTTTTCTTTAATTTTTATAAGGTCATTAACCTTAATAATGACCCTTTTTGCATTGTTTAATTGCTAAAGTGAAAGGGTTGTAGCTCAGTCAAGCACTGACCTAAGCTCATAAACAAACGAGCTGGGTAAGCCAATAATGGCATTGGCCACTGAGCATTGTCTATTTAAATTGCTTTGAAATTTTAAATGGAAAAAAGTTCAACCATGCAAAATTATTTATATGTTGGAATTGGTCTTGTACTATCCAATCGACCACCATGTCAATCTGAATGGTGGGTATTCCTCGTTGAAATTTTGTAGGAAATACCTATTTTTTTCCGATAGTTTGGCGAAGTGGAAAATGGGAGGGAAAATTGGAAATAGGTAACATTTGCATTAATTGTCATTAATCCTAATCATATGTGCATGGGGAGAAGCAAGAAGCTTCTTGAGGAAGCTACCGCCAAAAGCATAGAGTTATTTTTTTTGGTTTTCATTTTTGGTGGTTATTCTTTTTGCCTCCTGAGCTCTGCATGGAGAATTTATGGGAAGGTATTTTCATGCAAGCTAATTTTAGCTTTGCATGATATCTTTAACTATTAGTGAGATTTTCTAGGATATTTAATATTGTTGAAGAAATTATAATGGATTTATGCAGTTGACTTGGAAATAGTTTCTTGTTTGGCTTTCATAAGAGCTTTTGGAAGTTTGCTGAGGGAAAGATTAGAGCTTAGCTGACTAGTGAAGAAAATATTAAGGAATTTCTATGCTAAATTTTCTATAGGCATGAAATCATTCTCCTTCCCCATCTTTATTATTTATAGCATTAAAATGTTTTTAATGTTAAAAACACTTGTACAAATTATCTTCTAGGTGAATCAATAAGCTTGGAGCCTTCAAAATATGGGTATTATGAATGTGGTAGTTAGCATTGGAGATAATCCAGTGGTATGAGTATGTTTACATGATAAATGAATACTTATTGTGACTATATGTGTTTTTGGGTGTGAATGTATGTGTTATGAAGATTCATTACTATGGTCCGACTTGATAGGTTTCAAAAAATGGTCATGTGTAGTTTGCATGTTGTTGACTATGTGCACTCATGGTTGTTTATGCCCTTGAAAGTTTGGGTTAAAAACTCTTAACAAGTTCAGTTATATTGTGTGTTAGTTATTAATTGGAGTATTTTTGAATACCCAATTCAAGTTTTATGTGAATTCTGTTCATGGAGTCTAGTTTCCTTTATATGGAATGAAGTGTTGTGTTATGTATTACAGTGAATATACTGTTTTTTTACATGATAATTTTATCATCTCTCGGGGCTGGTATGAACTGTAAATGGTTGAGTTTCGGTTTATACAATGTGTTATATGGGTTTTAAGATAAACCCATATGGGTTTATGGCATACTTTTACATTATGTGAATTTGTTTTAGGTGTGTATAGTTAATATACATCCGCCATGTTATTTTCAAAAGCTCTCAGCCTTCAGGATTAATGTTTCTTGAGTCTATAAAGGAAGGTCCGAATGAATTTAAGCTGCGTTGTGATGATTAAATAATTTCATTATAGTTGAAAAACCGATGTTAGGAATTTTGATTTAATAATATTTTGGACATGGTGATTTATGTGGTTATGATTAGTTACAGTGTGTCGTCCACTAGTTTAAGTGTTTAAGTTATATAAATTTATGTAATATATACTTTGATGATTTGAAAAGGGAATAGGGATTCGTGCCTCGGGAGGCTTAGTTGGAATGTTATTCAGTTAACCTACAGTCATAATTTTACTTAATATTCCTTCTTGGACCATTGTGTGAAAGTATTATGGGCATGGGTTGAAATCTTGAAGGTCCTTAAGAGTTCACTATGTGTTGGCTTAGTCGCAAATTCACTCAGACTTCCCAAATAATTGTATTATGACTGATTATACTGTTTGGTTTTATTTAGAAAGGTTAGGCGATGGTTTGGATTTTTTAAGGAAAGTTTGATGCCTTTAAGGTAATTTTACTTGATAGCATACTTATCTTTGAGGTTTAATGATATTCACTGGAATTATTACTTAAGTTCCTACTATGGATAATCTATTATTATTCTATTTGATGGGACAAATGAATGGGCTATTGATTTTATATACAAGGATTATTTTGACTTTTTTAGTTGAATCAGATTTCCCTCTATTGACTTAGTGAAAAAAATCAAGAATTACATTATGATGATTGACATAATGTAAAGGAAGTGCCTACTTAAACTATAGCTTCAATGATTACCTTCATTTGAAATTTCTTACAGTAGGATGTGTGGTAAAGGAAAAATCAGTTGATATGGTTTATGTGAAGCCAGTGAGTTTATTATGGTCTGGTATCATTCATGTCACTAAATTGTGTCATGTTCATTTGAAATCATTATGTGTGTGTGTGTGTGATGTGTGTGTGTTGTGTAAAGTCTGTAAACCTTACTGTGTTTCCTTTCTGTAAGGTAATATTAAAGGATAGGAAAAAAAGAGTTGAAAAAGGGAAATGTTATTATAATCTCTTTTATTTGACTCTTGATGATTGGTTTTATTGTTGGATTTTGATCATTGAGATATTTTAGTGTTATAAATTGTAAAGATAAGGTGGATAACCTTTTCATGCCATTTCGGTTGGAACTGACCATGTACAACCAATTTTACTGCAACATTTTCAAAATAGGTTAAAAAACAATGCAAAAAGAATAAAAGGATCGATCTTACATAAGGATTTGACTTATTTATTGATGATATTCCTAGAGTTGTGAAATATCATGAACGTATTATGTTTGATTATGATTTTAATTTGTCTTCATTTAAAATGGAATAATTGTTTAAGTGATCAAGAGCATTCGTTGTCTTATTTTGTTGAAGGAAATTTAGCCTTAAAATTATTGTACTATTCTGAAAAGAAATATTAAAACTTGTATTTATTACAGAGTTATTATTTATAAAGTGAATCAAAATTTGTTGTAAGTTATATTGTTATACTTACTGAATTCAACATTATGTGGCATATGTTGAATTAATGCTATATGGATTTAATGTGTTATAAATTATCATATTAAATGATTAAGGATTAATCATGATATAGTTACATATATGGAACAAATACAATTATGAATGTTTGTAAACTATTTCATTTGATAAGTTCAAATTAAGTATGTACTTGTAAACTAGTACGACAATGTCGTAAACAAACAATTTATGGACTACGATAATGACGCAACAAAATATCTTAAATTACATTTAAGATGCATAATGGATGTAAGTAAATAACTTGTGAAAATGATTACGATCTATATCAAAACTAAGTTATGGACCTTAGGAACATATTCATATTGTGATAAATATATCGCTACGATATGAAGGGGAACCTATCATAAAACTTGTTCTCTTATAATCAATTAAGTTAAGTGATATGATGTTCCTAGTTAATGGAACTCGGCAGGCCAACTTTGGATGGCTGTTATAACTTAATACTCCATTTAATGACGTAATTCATTAAGTGAATATTACTATATAACAGACATTCTATTATTTTCCTATCAAGGTCCACTAATTATCACTATCATAATCCGAAAGGAATTGTGATACACTTAAAGATGCAAAAAGTTATTTATCTCTACATGAATATGTCACCTCGGTACCAAATTATGTTGGCTACAAGGGAGGAAATGGTTGGGTAATGACGCTAGTCATTATGTAAGAATTTTCTCTCCCATAAGAAACCTAAGTTGGCACATATGTGCTTCTTCACATAGGTTGAACAGGTTTGTACCTTATGCGTAACTTGTAACTAATTTAACTCAACTAAATGATTTAATTATCATAACTGAACCAAGTGATATGGTGATGGGACATGTTTTTTTTTTATGATGAATGTGTCATCTATGAAACGGAGCATGGTAAAGCACGACTATTAAACTTTGGTCAAAGTAATGTAAGTCTTTCCACTGTCAAGTTTACCAAGTTCTAAACAATAGTGTGATATGTTGGATGGGATTCGATTGAATAAGTTTCAGATTGACACTTAGAAGACATCATTTGTTGAAAATCAATGTCTGATAAGGGAACCAATTGTATTACTTTGTATAATAACTTCGAGAGAGTATGTCTATGGGGCGATCGAGTGGATCCAAGTGACCCATAGTTATGCACACGATCTACTTATTTGTTAAATCTGATGAATTTTAATTATGTAGTTGTTGGATTTAAATGTAATGTTGTACATTTAAATCACTGAAGGAAAAAGTTAGTTTGGGAAATTTAAAAATAAAATCCTGTAATTTAAAGTAATGAGAAGTAGGTGTTATATTTTTGTATTAGAGGTGAAGGTTCTAGCTCTTGGACCTATTGAGTCCTCATGCTAAATAAAATTTAATTCTTTATATAATATATAACATGGTTAGAATAAGGGGAATCATTAAAAATAACCAACCTACAAGTTGCGAAGCAGACACATCATAGAAGTTGGATGAGATACTAACTGTCATCCAGGATACACGAAGCCGCATGGTTATTCTTGAAAAAAATATTGATGGATAATGATAGTGATGGCAGTGAACCATCTTAGGAAAAACCTAACACTATAACCCACAATGTTTTTGACCCTAATGCTGGAATTAATGTAAACTAAGAATATCCTAATGTTACAAATGATAATACAAATCTAATGTCAATGAAGTTAATCAACATAAGAAAAAAGAGGGCACATTTGGGATCTAAACTATAAAACAATATAAAGAGGGTTAGACCACAAATTTTTATGGTATGACCTTAGGTGATGGAGCTGAGAACAGGTTCAACAAAATGGAGAAGTATTTCACCATTAGAAACTTCTCATAGGAAAAAGGGTAGTTTGGGGAGCATATTAGCTCTCCAATGAGGCATCCTCTTGGTGGGACAGCTGGAAATTAGAGTTGGTTGTTAATGAGGAAAATATGAAATGGGATCATTTTAAAGCTTACTTTAGACAAAATTGGTTACCCTGGTTATACTATGATAAGAAGATGTCTGAATTTCAAACACTAACTCAAGGAAAGATGACAGTGACTGAATATTGGGATAAGTTCACCAAAATTTTGAAATACATACCTCAATACTAAACTGATGAGAAATTTTTCATTATGAATTTTATTACGGGATTCAACCCAATTCAACCCAATGATAGGAGGTGAAGTTAATGTCCATGGACCATCAACTAAGGAGGTTATTTTTGAAAAGGAAATAAGATAAGAACAGAAACTGTAGGCCATTTCTGCACATACAGAGGAGAATAAAAATAAAAAAATTAGTGTCCCTTATCCTTTAGCACCTAAAAAGGTGGCATGGAATAATTTTTGTAGTAAGAACATAAATGGTAATGGAAATGGTAAGAAGAATACAACAGTTAAGATTGCTACAAATAATA